>SJXQ01006934.1:340046-422240 GCA_006408695.1 Aepyceros melampus | reverse complement strand
ATGTTGATCCCTAAGTAGCTGTAAACTTTTAACAAAAAAGAAAGAATAGAAATAAATTAAGAATTAAACTCAAGAAATTTGAGAAAACATACCATGAGTGGCTAAATTCCTTGTGTCCTTGAGGTTGTGGATGGCTAACTCTGGCATGGCAGCCCTGTTGTTGTGTGTGGTAATGGCTACATTTTTCCAAATCAGAATTCTCTTAATTATATTTTCTGGGTCCTTGTTGACTATGACATTTGCTGTCATTTTGTCACCTTAATTTTGAAGATTTTATCTTCAGAGCATTGCTTCTGTGGTTTCCTATTGCTTTTCCAGAAGGCTGAATGGAGTCTGGGTGGTGTAGGTACAGAGCCAGGCTTCAGCCCTCCTAGAGATTTGGTGGGTGGCCTCCTACTTGTAGGGAAGGTTGCTCCTATCTTTGTACTTAGAAATACTTAATTTTTAAATGAATAAAACTAAATGTACCCAACTTAAAATTAGCCAAGATTATTCTTTTAGAGTAACACTTCACAGAAATGAAATTCTGAAAGACAGTTATAACTCACACCATGCTCCAGCCAAAAACTGATTTTTATTTTTTCTAACATTTGTTATTGCTTATTTATTATTAAAATTAAAGTTGTCTAATTATTATGCTAATATCTTAAGTGAATTAATAAAATGATCAATTATTTCATAGCCTTTTATATTTGTGTAGGTGGCTGAAAAGGGAAGCTAGTAGGTTTTTTGTTCCTTCACCCATGAAATCTCTTTTAGCATTGTGTTTATCTAGCTAGGTTTCTGGGCAAAGCTATGCTATGCTAAGTCACTTCAGTCGTGTCCGACTCTGTGTGACCCCATAGACGGCAGCCTATCAGGCTCCTCCGACCCTGGGATTCTCCAGGCAAGAACACTGGAGTGGGTTGCCATTTCCTTCTCCAGGTTTCTGGGCAACGCAGGCATAAGAAATAATTCTTCTGATACACGTCTACTCTGTCTTCCAGATCGGGACTCTGTCAGGGCATTTTACCTACATATGCTTTGCCATTCATTGTCTGTTCCCCTGGAAGATGAGTAAAGTCCTCAGGATCACATTAGAGGTGGCCATAAATCTCCAGAGTCCTCTGTGAATCCTAACAAAGAATTTTACTCTGTTGTCTTAAATCCTTTTTATCTTTTTGAAAGGAAATCATTCTCAATCTGTACAGTCTGGTATTTTACTCATTTGTTTACTTATTTAACATATATTTTCCTGAGCTTATTAAATGTCAAAACTGTGCCGGATGCCAAGTATTTATTAATAATAATACAAGGTGATATGAGACTGGATACTGTGGGATCTAACAGACTGTTTTTGAGCAAAACTATGTTGTGGTGGAAAAAAATCTCAAGGTTTCAGTGGCTTAATTCCACACAGTTTCATTTCTCACTCATGTTATAGTCTTACAAGTCTACCATCATGAAATTCTCTGCTTTCAGCTGCATAAGTGAGAGAATTTGGAGATGTTTACTCAGTTGTAAATCCTTCAGATGAGAGTGATGTCATTACCCCCAGCAAGTGGACTGAAGCTAGTCACAAAACTCTGTCTTACAGCAGGAAATTCTGGAAAAATATTGTTGAGCACTGGGAGTATGTGCTGGTTACTCTTGTCTTTGCCACACTCAGTGCAGGGATTGAGAGATATTTTTTGAGGAAGAGACATTTATTCCAGCTAACACATTAGACAAGAGTAACAGTAATCAGAAAAATAGGTGGGAAAGCATTTTAGGCAGAGGGAGCTATGCATATGGAGACTCTGAGATGGGAAAGAGCCTGATGCATTTGAGAAACTGAAAGATGGCCAGTGCGGCTGTAATGTAGAAAGAAGAAGGGCAGTGAGAACTCATGTTAGAAAACAGGCAGAAGGTAGATCAGGCAGGATTAGGGCTTGCAGACACTGTTAAGCATTGCTGATCCTTCATACTAAATGTAATAGAAATCTGCTGCAGAATGTTAAGCAAGGGAATGACATTGTGACCTTTGTATTTTAAAACATCACCCTGACTGCAAAGTGAAGATATTTTGGAGAGGATAAGAATAGGGCTGGGAGACCATTTAGGGGTTTTTCAGAAGTCCAGAAGAGAGGCGGTAGTGACTGGGATAAAGAAAGGAGCCACGGAAGTCAGAACACACACATTTGAGAAGTCTAGGATGTCGCAGGGGGGTGATTGAATGTGGACGATGAAGAAGGTCTTAGTGATGGCAGTAGGTTTCTTTCAAGAGCAACTGTTGAGCCAGGAAATGTAGGGATTACAACAAGCGGATTTTTCAGGTGTAGGAGTAAGCAGTGGGAAGTGAGTAATTGTATATTCAGTCCTAGACACAAGGAGTTGGAGTTGCTTGTTAGATGTCTAAAAGGAGATATTGATGAGTAAATTAGATATATTTTTATGAAGTTTCAAATAAAGGTCTGGACTGGAATTACACATTGGAAGTCCTTGATTTATAAGTGGTAATTAAAACCACAAAGGATGCTAGGAGTGTTTCAAAGGAGACAAGATGTCTTGAGATGACATCTTGTTAACTTTAGGAGTTAAACATTAGGAAGAGGAGGAGTAGGCCAAAGAGTGAGAAGCAATAGTAGAGAGGGAAGTGGAAAAGCAGAGGGTGAGGCTGCGCAAAGAAAGGGGAGAGCACTTTTCAAAGGAGGATTCCTTTGTGAGGATGGTTGATTGAGGCTTAAGTCTGATGTCAGCAAATGTGATTTGATCAGGCAGATAGAGGTCCTTAACGACCTGATCAGAAAAAGAATGGCTTTGATGGAAAATAACTGTTTTCAGTGTCGATGTGAACTTTCAGGCATGCTTGGTAGATTCCCTGAGCAACTCCTCTAATAACTAGATTTTTTTAACTCAGTGTTTTAGAAATTTTTCAGTAGAGCAAAGCACTGTTTAACAGAATTGAAAAGGTCACTGCTTCAGCACACAGCCGATTGACACAGTGGATACAGGTTTCCAAAGTTGAGTGCATAATGACATTTTAGAGAAAGTTTCAAAATGACTATGCTATCAGTACAATTATTATATGAAAGCGAAGTCATCTATTTCTTAGTCTGCTTTTTATTGGTCTTATATGTACTGTTTCTGATTTGCTTTTCAATTTAACATGAAGGTGCAAAAAGCCAGAGAAGCTAAAACAGTAGAAACTGTGAAGGGGATGAATTGGAGAAATGGTCCGGGAGGCAAAATTAGTGTTGTCTAGCCTGTGTGAGAAAATGAGAAAGTATCATGCTGTGACTCTTTAGTCACAGCTGTAGAAAAGTTCAGAGACTGCTGGCTAGTGGCTCTTCTTTTCCATGGAGAGTCAGAGGAAGATGGATTGAGCTAGGATTGTTGTACGAGATAATTGGTTTGATGATAAGAGCTTTCTGACTGTAAGTGATTTAAAAACTGGAGAAGACTATGAAGAGAAGTACCAGATTTCCTATCTTGCACAACATTTAGCAGAAAAGTTGACAATCCTTTGGGTTTCTGTCATGAATTTTCTCTGGGAATGGGAGGTCTTCATGCATCTCTGAGGACATCCCTGATATGAGAAATAAACAGGAGAATGAAGCTCCCAACTAGGATTGTTGAACTTTGCTGATTTTCTTCTCATAGCATCTTTCAACCATGCCTTTATGAAGGTCGAAGACCCTTAGAAACTCTCTTTGGGGAGGGAGGCCTGGGATTTGGGACCTTTTGAGTTTTTGCTTATGCCCTATTGAATGAAGTAGATTCAGTATGCAGTAGAATGCATTCTGACCTGCTGCTATAAACCTGGCTCATTTTCCTCTGTAAGAACTTTCCTTGTGTGCCAATTTCCCCAAGATCGCTAGCATTTCTCAGTTACTTCTTTACTTTAACATCCAAAAAACAATCATCTGAGTCTGTAGCTCTTGTAAGCCTAGGAAGTCAACTCCTCCTTGCAAGGATGGCGCTGCCGGGGAACGCTGGGTCTCCTTGTTGGCCACACTTCCCTTCGAACCACTGCTCTGGGCTTCTCTGCCTTTTCTTTTTTGCCTGCCTGCAGGAAGCTTTTCCACATTGTTGAGATGCTTCCCTACACCTCTTCACCCTGTGCATGGTATAGCCCTTCCTTTATATATTCTTCACCTAATGGGTGCAAAATGTTTTAAATAGACTTTGCTGAGTTTTAGGGAGGCAAAGAGGGTGAGAGAAGTGGATTACACTGCAGAAAAGGCAAACAACTCTAGAAGCACATGTTGCTGCCTCTGGGGTCTATGCATATGCAACACGTGTACCACATACCAACTCTGCTTACTTCTTGGCTCTGGGCTGCAGCCATGTTACTAGGAGGCATTGATCTTCCAGTATAAACTTTTCCTTTCCTATCTTTACTTTCTCATCTCTATTTTCCCAGATCTCACAACTCCATCCCCTTTCCTTATGTGCCTTATAAGGACACAGTAAGCAAGTCATCTGCTAACTGTTAACCTTTTACATTATTTTTGCAGAGCAATTTTAACTTGAGTTGCTTGTTGACTCAACTGTGCAGTTTCAGAATAGCCTTTGCTTTCCTTTGCAGAGTGAAACACATTCAGTTCAGTTCAGTTCAGTCGCTCAGTCGTGTCTGACTCTTTGCGACCCCGTGAATCGCAGCACGCCAGGCCTCCCTGTCCATCACCAACTCCCGGAGTTCACTCAGACTCACGTCCATCGAGTCCGTGATGTCATCCAGCCATCTCATCCTTGGTCGTCCCCTTCTCCTCCTGCCCCCAATCCCGCACAGCATCAGAGTCTTTTCCAATGAGCCAACTCTTCAGATGAGGTGGCCAAAGTACTGGAGTTTCAGCTTTAGCATCATTCCTTCCAAAGAAATCCCAGGGTTGATCTCCTTCAGAATGAACTGGTTGGATCTCCTTGCAGTCCAAGGGACTTCTCAAGAGTCTTCTCCAACACCACAGTTCAAAAGCATCAATTCTTCAGTGCTCAGCCTTCTTCACAGTCCAACTCTCATGTCCATACATGACCACAGGAAAAACCATAGCCTTGACTAGACGGACCTTAGTCGGCAAAGTAATGTCTCTGCTTTTGAATATGCTGTCTAGGTTGGTCATAACTTTTCTTCCAAGGAGTAAGCATCTTTTAATTTCATGGCTGCAGTCACCATCTGCAGTGATTTTGGAGCCCAGAAAACTAAAGTCTGACACTGTTTCTACTGTTTCCTCATCTATTTCCCATGAAGTGATGGGACCAGATGCCATGATCTTCGTTTTCTGAATGTTGAGCTTTAAGCCAACTTTTTCACTCTCCTCTTTCACTTTCATCAACAGGCTTTTTAGTTCCTCTTCACTTTCTGCCATAAGGGTGGTGTCATCTGCATATCTGAGGTTATTGATACTTGTCCCAGCAATCTTGATTCCCGCTTGTGCTTCTTCCAGTCCAGCGTTTCTCATGATGTACTCTGCATAGAAGTTAAATAAGCAGGGTGACAATATACAGCCTTGACGTACTCCTTTTCCTATTTGGAACCAGTCTGTTGTTCCCTGTCCAGTTCTAACGGTTGCTTCCTGACCTGCATACAGATTTCTCAAGAGGCAGGTTAGGTGGTCTGGTATTCCCATCTCTTTTTTAATGATACGGCGACCACTGTGATCTACACAGTCAAAGGCTTTGGTATCTTGATTTCAGCTTGTGTTTCTTCCAGTCCAGCGTTTCTCATGATGTATTCTGCATATAAGTTAAATAAGCAGGGTGGCTGCCTGTAGGAGGTGGTATATTGTAATGATTAGTAGCACAGACTTTAGAGCCAGTGAGCTGGGGCCAAATCCTGGCTTTGTTTCTTTCTTGCTGTGTGACCTTGGGCAAGTTACTTAGCCTTTTTGTGCCTTTGTTGCTTATGGATAAAACAGAACAACAATAGTACTTACTCTATGAGGTTGTTGGGATTCAAGATAAGATTCTACTTAGAACAGTACCTGACTTGAAAGAAGCCTGGTATAAGTGTGAATTCTTGTTACATCTGCTAGTTCTGATCAACTTTCATTGATTTTTGCATGGGGATAGTCCCTTTTCCATTCCATCCCTGCCATTTTATTTTGTTTTAGGGAAAATACCTCTACATACCCAATTACTTCCATTCTCTGGGGGAGAAGAATATTATGAAAAGTAAAAACAAGTGGTTTTCTCAGATTTTGCTTAGAGTAGTGTGAGTAGGCAGAGACAAGGGGGCATGTCCTGAGTGGCTTAGCCAGAATGTTTGACTCCGATGATTGGCAGGGTGCTCAGTCCTTTTCCTTTTGTTAAAGTAACAGATGGACCTCCAAACAGTGAAACTGGTTTTGAAGCAACTACTGCCTGATGCAACTTCTAAGGGTCACTTAGGATGTGTCCTATAGGATTGTTAAAACATCTCACTTTCTTCTCATGCTTCTAATCATTGTCTTGAAAAACCAAAGAATCCCAAAGCAAAACTCAAGCAAAAGCCCTTTAGCCTATTTTATCTCTTGACTTTGTGATACTTGATTTAGAATCCTTAAATTAGTTCAGAATAGAATTTCTTTGCCAAATTTAACCATTCCTAAGCTCCTTATTTGGGCTGCACTTATCTGGATGCTGTATTCCATAGTGGACATCTGACCATCTGGGTTTTATAAACAAGTCAGGGACCAGTGTGTCTTGGTGTGTGACTGGAGCGTAATTTCACAGAGCTGTTCTTTAAGGATAATACTGCAGTGTTCCTCTAACCATTCACCCAGCCTTCATGACAGCCTAGTAAACACAGGTTTTTTGTTTTTTAAACGAAGTTTCAAGTTAATTAGGTCTCATTCTATTGGGGAAATTTTTTATATTTATTCCTATTTTTAAAATGTGTAGGTGACAAATAAATGTATTGGTTATCAGAAAGTAATGATATATGACACAGTAAAATGTAATAATAAGATGTGCTTCTAAATTTAGCCACCTGGTAGTTTATATTACCTATCATGGTGAGAATCGTCATTCTATTACTTTGTCATTTTATTTTATCCTGTACGTATGCAAGAATGTATTCTTGGTTGTAAAAGAGCCATAAATGTATAAAGCAGGCCACTGGAAAGCCTCCTTGAATTATTGTATGGTAAATGAATTGCTCATCATGTAATTTTTAGTTTTGTTTTCTCAAAGAAGTGATAATTATTTATCAAATTATAGGGTAACCCTGCAGTGTCTTTAGAAACAAAAATTCTTCTCTTCGTTACAAAGGAAAGGATGACAACATAATAACACACCAACGTAGTAAGAACAAACAACAAACAAGATACTAACACCATGGAGTAAAGTAAGGACTTTAGACACAAGGGTTTAGTAGCTACGGAAGTCTTGCTTACAGGTTTGGTTCTTCTAATACTTTCAGGCAGGGTCCAGGGGTGGGATAGGTCTTCGCAGGTGGCGCACTGATGAAAGATCTGCCTGCGAATGCAGGAGATATGGGTTCAATCCCTGGGTTGGGAAGATCCCCTGGATAAGGAAACTCCAATACTCTTGCCTGGAGAAGCCCATGGACAGAGGAGCCTGGCAGGCTACAGTCCATGGGATCTCAAAGAGTCGGACATGACTGAGCACACGCAGCAGGGGTGGGATAGTTTAAAAAATGGATTTCCTAGCAAATTTTACATGACTTAATTAAAAAAAGCTTAATGTATGTGACAAGTGACTAATCCTGGACCAGAATCTAAGGATTTCTTAAACTATGTTTTGGACACCATACATTTAACCACTAATACACAGCTACTGCTGAGCTCGGAAACTTGTATTTGCCATTATATTTAGACTCTCCAGGGAGGTGAAAATGAGTGCAACAAAGTAGAACTCAAGTCATGGCCTTTGAATAAGCATTGTCTCCGAGAGATGCTGCCTGCCTAAGTGGATAAGTAAATTAACTGAGTTGTCCTAACATTGAGTGGGGGCTGGGCGTGGCGAAGGGGTCTGTTGGGACCAACCTCTGGTGGACTCTATGCATCTTTTTCCAGGAGCAAGCAGGCTGAGACCTCTTTGGTTTGGTGTTTGAAGAGCTTAAAAGGGAGATGCTGTTTCCATAACCAAATACGAATTCTGTGTTCAAAAGGGAAATGAGCAAAAATGCAGTTCTGTAACTTTAATTTTTCCCCCCAAATGACATTTTTTTTGGTCATTGTTTTCTGAGTGTCTATGCCACTTGCTTACACATTTTGAGATTGTTCACTGGCTCAGTTGTGTCCAATTCTTTGCGACCTTATGTATTGCAGCACGCCAGGCTTCCCTGTCCTTCACTGTCTCCCAGAATTTTCTCAAACTCGTGTCCATTGAGTCATCAATGGATGCCATCAACCATCTTGTCCTCTGTCGCCCCCTTCCACATTATGTTTGTGAAATCATACAAGTTTAGTTGGGGTGGGAACAGAGGTGCTTTGCTAACCTCTTACACACATGTGCACACACAACACAGCACATGCCCTTGAGTGAGATTCATGGGGTGTCCTCTCCACCTGGCACAGCAGAGGGATTGTGGGAATCTTCCCTGTCCTTCACTGTCTCCCAGAATTTTCTCAAACTCGTGTCCATTGAGTCATCAATGGATGCCATCAACCATCTTGTCCTCTGTCGCCCCCTTCCACATTATGTTTGTGAAATCATACAAGTTTAGTTGGGGTGGGAACAGAGGTGCTTTGCTAACCTCTTACACACATGTGCACACACAACACAGCACATGCCCTTGAGTGAGATTCATGGGGTGTCCTCTCCACCTGGCACAGCAGAGGGATTGTGGGAAGCCCTCCATCTGTTCTTGGTTCACTTAAGTTCAGTCACTCAGTCGTGTCTGACTCTTTGTGACCCCATAGACCACAGTATACCAGGCTTCCCTGTCCATCACCAACTCCCGGAGTTTACTCAAACTCATGTCCATTGAGTTGGTGATGCCATCCAACCATCTCACCCTCTGTCATCCCCTTCTCTTCCCACTTTCAGTCTTTCCCAGCATCAGGGTCTTTTCATATGAGTCAGTTCTTCACATCAGGTGGCCAAAGTATTGGAGTTTCAGCTTTAGCATCAGTCCTTCCAATGAATATTCAGGGCTGATTTCCTTTATGATGGACTGGTTGGATCTCCTTACAGTCCAAGGGACTCTCAAGAGTCTTCTTGAACACCACAGTTCAAAAGCATCAGTTCTTTGGTGCTCAGCTTTCTTCTTGGTAATGGAAGGTAAATATGTCAGATGGATGGATGATTGTTTGAGGTGCCTTGCTGGATTCAAGCTCTGTCCCCCACTGCTCAGTCCAGGGTCCTTTGCTCAAGGGCCACAGTCAGTCTTTTCCGTGAAGGCACTATAGTCTGGCACATAATGGTCACCTGGGGAGGAAGGGAAAGTGGGATCCTGTTGAGTGGAGGCTATACAGGCATGTACAGAGGACCTGCATGTAGAGTGGTCCCTAAAGAGTTATGGACTTAATCGTATTTGAGGAGACACAGAGAGTGGGACCCTTGGATAATCCTTAGCACAAATTCTTCAAGATTGTCTAAAATAGGCTGGCTTTGCCCTAACCATTCTCTGAGCTCCTGTGATATTCAGCCAAGAAAAGTTTTCTCTGAGAATCAGGGAGGTGGATATTTAAATCTCCTAAGCTTCTCTTTTTCCATCATTAATTTTCTCTGCTCTTTCTCTGACAGAGTGCTGACTTATACAGTGGGCTCTGTATCTGGGCAGAGTTGGGGGGAGATATTTTCTAAAATATTTCAACTTATATTTTACTATTTACTTCAGTATTATTTCACAAGTGGAATAAATTAATTTTTTAAGAGTTAAAATGGAGAGGTTGAAGATATTTATGCACAATTCAGCCATTCATGGAATCTATGAGGTTCTTTTGTTAAATGTATCTTTTTAAAGAAAAGATAATACATTAGGAAAATAAAAACATAAATATAAAAAGATACAGTATGATCAAAAATATTTTCTTCCACCCCTGAGGCCCAGTCTCTCAGTTTTCTCCCTAGAGGTATTTTGCAGATATTCAAGCATATATGTGAATATTTCACTGCATTGGTTACTGAGTGCTGTGTAACATATTACTCTAATACTTAACACCTTAAAACAACAAACTTTTACTATTCAAGGTTTCTATGTGTCAGAAGCATGAGAGTGGCTTAAGCTGGGTAGTTCTCCTTCATGAGGTTGTAGCCAGGATGTTGGCCAAGGCCCTGGTCTCATCTGAAGGACTGATTGGGGCTGGAGGATCCACTTCCGTGGGGTTGGTTGACTCATGTCTTTTGTTAAGCGGTTCACTTGTCCATCACCTGCACTCTCCACAGTGTTGCTTCAGTGTCCTCGTCACATGGCGTTTGGCTCTCCCCAGAGCATGGATCCAAGACAGGAAGCCTTTTATGACATTGTCTCAGAAGCAAGTGCAGGAGATGAAACAGATGCGAGTTCAGTCCTTGGGTCAGGAAGATCCCCTGGAGATGGGAATGGCAACCCACCCTGGTATTCTTGCCTGGAGAATCCCATGGACAGAGGATCCTGGCAGGCTACAGTCCAGGGGGTCACAAAGAGCTGGACATGACTGACTGACTGAGCACAGCAACTGAGAAATCACACGCTGTAATTTCTGTCTTATATTGTAGTCTAGTCTAGCCTTCAAGGAGAGTGGAATTCAACTTTACCTTTTATTATTTATTTACTTATTTTTTAGAAGCTATTATTTTGCTCACACCACATGTGGGATCTTAGTTCCCCAACCAGGAGTCAAACCCACACCCACTTCACTGGAAGCACAGAGTCTTAACTGCTGGACCACTGGGAAGTACCTCAACTCCACTTTTTAAAGAGAAGGCCAAAAATGTTTCTAAAATATTTTAAAATACCACACCTTTTTTTTTTTTCCCCACGAAAAGTTCAGTTCAGTCACTTAGTCATGTCTGACTCTTTGTGACCCCATGGACTGCAGCACGCCAGGCCTCCCTGTCCATCACCAACTCCTGGAGTTTACTCAAACTCATGTCCATTGAGTCAGTGATGCCATCCAACCATCTCATCCTCTGTCATCCCCTTCTCCTCCTGTCCTCAATCTTTCCCAGCATCAGGGTCTTTTCAAATGAGTCAGTTTTTCACATTAGGTGGCCAAAGGATTGGAGTTTCAGCTTCAGCATCAGTCCTTCCAATGAATATTCAGGACTGATTTCCTTAGGATGAACTGATTGGATCTCTTTGCAGTCCAAGGGACTCTGAAGAATCTGCTCCAACACCACAGTTCAAAAGCATCAGTTCTTCGGTACTCAGCTTTCTTTATAGTCCAGCTCTCACATCCATACATGACCACTGGAAAAACCATAGCCTTGACTAGATGGATATTTGTTGGCAAAGTAATGTCTGCTTTTTAATATGGTGTCTAGGTTGCTCATAACTTCTTCCAAGGAGCAAGTGTCTTTTAATTTTATGGCTGCAGTCAGCATCTGCAGTGATTTTGGAGCCCCAAATAAAGTCAGTCACTGTTTTCCCATCTATTTGCCATGAAGTGATGGGACCAGATGCCATGAAAGGTAGTACACTGGAGATACTTTTGGTTGCATCTTGCTGTCTTTACTTAACATTATGTCTTGTAAATCATTCCCCATTGGTGCCTGTAGCTCCCTCACATTCTTGTTAACATTTTGCAGTTTTCTCATAGTGGGTGTATTCTACTATCAGTTTGCCACTGTTGGATATTTAGGTAGTTTCCCCTTTCTCATGTGATAAGCAGTGCTGTAGTGAAAATCTGTCCAAAGATGTGTGATCATATATGGAACCTAAGCTCTTGGAAATGATATTGCCAAGAGGAAGGATGTGCGTATTTAAGAGTCTGATAACGTGTTAAATTTGCTCTCCAAAGAGGTTATGCCAAACAATGCTCCCCTGACCCTCCATGAATGCTGTGTCTGCTTCCCCATCTTTGCCTGCTCAGTGTGTTCCCTAACATTTTGAATCTGAGACGTGAAAAATGAGATCCATTGTTATTTAACACACATTTCTTTTAGTATACATGAGGCTGAGTTTAATTTTACATATTTAAAAAACATTAGTATCTATTTTTCTGGTATCTATCCTTTGTTGTTTATGTCCTTTGCTCATTTTTCAAATTGCCTTTTGGTCTTGTTCTTCCTGATTTTATATTAAGGAAGTTAGACCCCTGTCTGTTTTGACTATTTGTACTGGAGTAATTTATCCTTTTTCCTTTAGTAATTTCTTGTAATGGATACTTGGGAAAACAAAGCATCGGCTGTGACAGCACTCTTAGAAACTTCATTTCCTGAAATGTTTAAATGCTCTGTTTTGCTTTTTATTTTCTAACTTCTTAAGTCCTGAAGGATTAGGTATTTCAAATCTTGCCTTTCTCCCTTCCTTTTTAATTAGTAGGTTACATTTTATCAAGCACACATCCTTTCAGGATCAAACTCGTGCCTACATTGTTAGAATTCCTGTTCAAACACAGTTTAAAATGTATAGATAGCAGCATCGTTTCACACCCACACTGCTCCACCTGAAAATGTAAAGGTGTATCCCTTTGATCTTGCCATCTCCTGAAATGAATTCATGACAGATAGTTTTCTGTGGTGAAGTACTGTTTCTGAGATTGTGCCTCCTAGCCAGATGTTCTTTTTTGGATTCCATCTGTTGAAAGAGTTGACCACAATGTAGAGATGGATGACAAAGCCTATTTGCAGAGGACCAGGGAATTGCAAAAGCCTACCTGTGACTTATGTCAGATGAGAGAGAGGATGGAAATACACAAATACCAAAGGTTGTTTGAAAAGATAATTTTGAAGCTTCTGAAAGTGTAGCTCTGTGAAGAAACGCAGACCATGTGGGCACATACTTACTCAGTCTGCAAGGGAAGTCTGATCTTAAATATGCCTGCATGATCATGAGATTAAAAATATTCTCCATTTTTTGAAGTGGTTTTGGGGGATACAGATACATGTATGGCTGAGTCCCTTCGCTGTCCACCTGAAACTACCACAACATGCTAATTGACTATTCCCTAATACGAAATAAAAAGTTGAAAGCCAGAAAAAAAAAATTCTCCTTTTTTACTAGTTTTATGGGCTCTATTTCAACTCTTTCTCTTTCCTTCTGTAGTTGGTCATCTATGTGAAAGCTGAGTCTTGATGTAGGGCAACATAAAAGCTGCTTTTCAGTCTTTCTATTCCAAGTGGTATTTTGGACCCAGGTAAAGAGCCAACTCACTAGAAAAGACCCTGATGCCAGGAAAGATTGAAAGCAAAAGGAGAGGAGGGCTGCAGAGTATGAGATGGTTGGATGGCATCATGGACTCAATGGACATGAGTTTGAGCAAACTCTGGGATATGGTGAAGGACAGGGAAGCCTGGCGTGCTGCAGTTCATGGGGTCGTAAAGAGTTGGACATGACTTAGTGACTGATCAACAAGAAGCCTATTTAAAGCTGAGTAAGGAGTACACACCATGTAACACTGTTCGAGGCCAGTGTTGATGAACACAGAACCTGGTTGTTTGGAGCCTTCAGCCTTAGAGGGTGATCTGGGAGGAAATAACTTCAATGTTTTATGAGGCGGGAGAGCACTTGGGCTGGAGTTAGCTGGGACAGGTGGGATGAGCAGGATGGTAGGCTGGGCAACGACCGACAGAAAGGAGACGTGTGGTCTCTAGATCTCAAACAGCGAGGGCTCCTCCCTTGTGTTGAAAAGTAAGTGAAAGTCACTCAGTCGTGTCTGACTCGTTTTGACCCCATGGAGTGTAGCGCCAGGCTCCTCTGTCCATGGGACTGTCCAGGCAAGAATTGCTGGAGTGGGTAGCCACGCTGTTCTCCAGGGGATCTTCCTGACCCAGGGATCGAACCTGGGTCTCCTGCATTGCAGGAGGTTTCTTGACTGTTTCAGGCACCTGTTGTGCTCAGTGGATGGATGAATGACAGACATGGCTGTTAACGTCATGTGGAAAAAATTGGGTGGGCCACTCCATATGCCTTTTTTTTTTTTTCCTCCATATGCCTTTTACAAAATACTTATTTTATTTATCTACTTTGGCTGCACTGGGCCTTAGCCATGGCCCAAGAGAGCCCTCCCGCACCCACCCCGCCGCCCGTGGCGTGTGAACTTCTTAGGTGTGGCGGGCATATGGGATCTTGCTCCCCAGCCAGGGGCTGAGCCTTGGCTCCCCCTGCATTGGGAGCATGAAGCCCCACCTGCTGGCCCACCAGGGAAGTCCCCACAGGCCCTTTTTATAGTCACTTCTTTGTCATGTCTAAGAGGCAGCCATTCTTATCCAGGAGAAGCAGTATGTGCTGGTTAAGGAGCTACTAGCCTCAGTGCCCCGTTTTCACTTAGAATGTGCAAGTTTAGAGCTGTTCTGGGAAGCCAGAGATTGGGTTCGCTTTTCTGAACCTGTGGGACTCTGCCTCTGGCCCGTGAGGCTCTTGGCGATCCAGGAGGAAGACCCTCGCTGTACAACCCTAGCCGCCCACCCCAGTTCCCCAGTCCACCTCCAACCACCGTGCCCTGTGGAGATGAGAAATCAGGACAGGGAGGCACCTCGGGTGGGGCACACCAGGGAGTCGGATGGGGCCTTTAGGACAGTGGCCACGGGCGTGGCCAAGACACCCAGCACCGCTCAGCTGCCATGTGCTGTGAAGGTCACCCAGCATGAAGGTGCGATTGGAGAGCCAGAGACTTCAGGCTTTCTCCCTAAATGAGGACAATTAACACTTTGTTTTTTCGGTTCCTTTGGTGTCAGGTCCTCGGATGCGGTAGATTCAAAGAATCTTTGAAAGCCTTTATCTCTCCTCTACTTTGTCCCTTTCATTTGAACTTCCTCCAGGCCGGATGCCTTCAACTCTCTTCCCATAAATTACCCAACAAGATGAAGTCTGGGTTGCACTCAGTGGCTTTTTGGTGTCGTTTAACTCTCTGAGCAGAGAATTCCATGCTTAAGAAAACTTAGAGGTCTGGAGTAGGAAATGGCAACCCACCCCAGTATTCTTGCCTGGAAGATTCCATGGACTGAGGAGCCCGGTGGGCTATAGTAGTCCGTGGGGTCGCAAATGGTTGGACACAACTAAGTGACTGAGTGCATGCACGCGCGCACACACGCACACGTTTGTCCCTGTGTTAGCCATCTACTCTGCTAACGAAACTTGTCTGTGAGACCCTTTGTATGCTGGGAGTGCTTTCGTCTTTCATCACATTATTCAAAAAGAGTTGGAGGTTTTGTTTTCTTTCCCCTAGTTGCTTGCCATTTAGTTACTTTGTGTGTGTATAGACATATTTGTGAGAATGTTTGACAATATAAAAAGTTTGTTTGGTCAGTCATACGATGTTCTGTCCACTGCTTTTTAAATGTTTTTAATTGAAAGAACTGAGCTTATATTGTAATATTCTCCACTTGAAATTACTTGGTTTAAAAAAATTACAGTGAGTGTATCCCTGCATACTTTTTAGTGCTAATTAATCACCTGTGACACATATTTCTAACCCCTAATCTTAATCTCTCTCTTTTATTGTGTGTGTGTATGTTTTGTTTTGTTTTTTGGTCTTTCATGGAAAACTGTATTTCTAAAATTCGTATCACCTTTGGACGTCATGCAGAAAGCATTCTTTTTTACCATTTAAATAAAGGTCACCTTTGCTTTCCATGGGGGGAAAAAAAGAAAACGTAGAGGTACTGACACATCAGAAATGGAGGAGGATGATTTTTGGTTAATGTCATTTTAACCAGTATATTATGGTTATTTGCATTGTGAGCAGCAACAAGAAAGGAAGGTTGGTCTGTCACTCTCCAGCTAGTGAGACTTGCTGTAAAAAGCATTACAGGCACAGTGCCCTGCTCATCACTGGATAATACGAAGCAACAACATTGCTTTTATGCCCTGCTAAAATTTTTTTTAAAAATTGGTTCAAGTTAGTAAATAAAAATTTAAAAATTGGTTCAAGTTAGTAAAGCCCTGGACTTCCCTGGTGGCTCAGATGGTAAAAGTGTCTGCCTACAATGCTGGAGACCCGGGTTCAATCCCTGGGCGGGAAAATCCCGTGGAGAAGGAAATGGCAACCTACTCTGGAACTCTTGCCTGGAAAATCCCATGGACAGGGGTGCCTGGTGGGCTACAGTCCATGAGGTCACAGGTGTCTGACATGACTGAGCAACTTCAGTAAAGACCTGAACCTATAAGTAAATGGTTTGAGCATTTCAGCACACTCTGAAATCAGATAGGGTGGTGAATTCAAGATGGCTCCAAATTCTTTGAGCCTCCTCCTAGACATCCCATCAGTCCCTTGGGAAGTGGGCTTTGATTCTCCTCCTTCTGAATGTGGCCTGACCTTGATGACTACTTGGTAACCAAGAAAATACGGTGGGAGTGATGCTGTGTGGCTCTCACTTCAAAGGGCCATGCAGCTTCTCCTTGTCCACTGACCCCCCAAGGCCAGCATGCTGGGGGCTGCCTGTAGGTGCTCCACTTGACAGTCCAGCTGAGGATGGCCTTCTGGCCATTCCGCCAAAACACCTGACAGGTGTGTGACGCTGTCATGGACCTGGTTCACCAGCTGAACACCACTGAGTGACCTTGTCAATGTCACATGAAACAGAAGCATCATTCAGGCAAGCCTTCCCCAAATTCCTGACTCACCAAATCATGGTATATAATAAAACAGACAATTGAGGCTGTTAAACCCTCAATAAACCCAAGATGGTAGGTGTTGCAAGAGGGCATCAGAGGACAGACACATTGAAACCATACTCACAAAAAACTAGTCAATCTAATCACACGAGGACCACAGCCTTGTCTAACTCAATGAAACTAAGCCATGCCTCTGGGGCCACCCAAGATGGGCGGGTCACGGTGGAGAGGTCTGACAGAATGTGGTCCACTGGAGAAGGGAATGGCAAGCCACTTCAGTATTCTTGCCTTGAGAACCCCATCAACAGTATGAAAAGGCAAAATGATAGGATACTGAAAGAGGAACTCCCCAGGTCAGGAGGTGCCCAATATGCTACTGAAGATCAGTGGAGAAATAACTCCAGAAAGAATGAAGGGATGGAGTCACTGGAGAAGGGAATGGCAAGCCACTTCAGTATTCTTGCCTTGAGAACCCCATCAACAGTATGAAAAGGCAAAATGATAGGATACTGAAAGAGGAACTCCCCAGGTCAGGAGGTGCCCAATATGCTACTGAAGATCAGTGGAGAAATAACTCCAGAAAGAATGAAGGGATGGAGCCAAAGCAAAAACAATACCCACCTGTGGATGTGACTAGTGATAGAAGCAAGGCCCGATGCTATAAAGAGCAGTATTGTATAGGAACCTGCAATGTTAGGTCCATGAATCAAGGCAAATTGGAAGTGGTCAAACAAGAGATGGCAAGAATGAATGTCGACATTCTAGGAATCCGTGAACTAAAATG
The DNA here is from genome assembly GCA_006408695.1 of Aepyceros melampus. NCBI lineage: Eukaryota > Metazoa > Chordata > Mammalia > Artiodactyla > Bovidae > Aepyceros > Aepyceros melampus. The sequence goes on along the minus strand of SJXQ01006934.1, from coordinate 404,850 downwards.
GACTGGAATGGGTGAATTTAACTCAGATGACCATTATATCTATTACTGCGGGCAGGAATCCCTCAGAAGAAATGGAGTAGCCATCATGGTCAACAAAAGAGTCCGAAATGCAGTACTTGGATGCAATCTCAAAAACGACAGGATGATCTCTGTTCGTCTACAAGGCAAACCATTCAATATCACAGTTATCCAAGTCTATGCCCCAACCAGTAATGCTGAAGAAGCTGAAGTTGAACAGTTCTATGAAGACCTACAAGATGTTTTAGAACTAACACCCAAAAAAGATGTCCTTTTCATTCTAGGGGACTGGAATGCAAAAGTAGGAAGTCAAGAAACAGCTGGAGTAACAGGCAAATTTGGCCTTGGAATGTGGAATGAAGCAGGGCAAAGACTAATAGAGTTTTGCCAAGAAAACGCACTGGTTGTAGCAAACACCCTCTTCCAACAACACAAGAGAAGACTCTACACATGGACATCACCAGAAGGTCAACACAGAAATCAGATTGATTATATTCTTTGCAGCTAAAGATGGAGAAGCTCTATACAGTCAGAGAAAACAAGACTGGGAGCTGACTGTGACTCAGATCATGAACTCCTTATTGCCAAATTCAGACTTAAATTGAAGAANCAAATTTGCTGGCATATTGAGTGCAGCACTTTCACAGCATCATCTTTCAGGATTTGAAACAGCTCAACTGGAATTCCATCACCTCCACTAGCTTTGTTCGTAGTGATGTTTTCTAAGGCCCACTTGACCTCACATTCCAGGGTGTCTGGCTCTAGGTGAGTGATCACATCATCATGATTATCTGGGTCATGAAGATCTTTTTTGTACAGTGATTCTATTTTGTATTTTTCATCAGTAGACTCTTGGCTCTTAAAAGACCTTCCCAACTTTGAGATGAAAAATTATTCTTAAAGACTCTGAAGGTCCCAAATCATCTTATTAATCTTGTACTTATGTACCTAAGTTTTGCTTTCCATGAGTCAGTTTCTGCCTATTTCAGCTAGAAAATTTTTTTCTAAAAAAAAAAAAAAATTTTTTTTCCATGAAAATACATGTGTGTGTGTCTGTGTATTTCCAGAATCTACAAATGTCTCCCAATTATGTTAATATTCCTGATGTTGCATAGTCTACCTTATAGTGGTGCTTGGTAGAAAGAATATTCAGACAAAAGCATATTCATACACAACCTTTTAAAGGAACTTGGGGAGGAATTGAAGAGTGAACTTTGCTCCTAGCCTGCCACATCCATCAGTCTCAAGTCCTGTTGATGTTGACTCCTTAATGTCTTTCAAATATGTCTCTTTGATCCATCTTGCAAACCTGTTTGAAGACAATTTCTGTTATTTTTGTATTCCCAGCTCCTAACCAAGATTGGCAAATAAGAGATGATCATTCAAAGATTGTTGCATAATTGGAGACACAGAGGAATGAATGAGAAGGAACTAATGATGCTAGAAATTTGAGGGTAGACTCCTAGGAAAGTAGAACTCAAGGGACTTCCTTTTTTTCCTCTACAGAAAGATTGGAGAGAATAAGGGAAGTACATGCAGGACTCAAGAGAACAAAGTAAAACTGAAAAAGATAGTATATAAAGACTGTAATGGATTTTTATAAATCAGTTGAGCAGGAGAGGGGAAATGTGGTTCAAGTTCCTATGTAAAGATAGATTTATGTATAAGCTAAACTTGAGCTATTAGCAGAATGAGGGACTAAATATAACCAGAGCCATACTCTTTGCAAACCATGGACTGTAGCCCACCAGGCTCCTCTATCCATGAAATTCTCCAGTAAAGAATATTGGAGTGAGTAGCCATTCCCTTCTCAAGAGGATCTTCCCCATCCAGGGATGAAACCCAGGTCTTTCACCCTGCAGACAGATTCTTTACCATCTGAACTACCAGAGAAGCCCATTAGATGCTCACTTTAACATAATACTAACCTTGTCATGAACATTTTAGTCTTTGCCTCAACTCTGTACAGGTAGTTATTAACATTATCTCCATTTTATAGATGGAGAATTTGGGACATAGAGAAATGAATTAACTTGCCTAGGGTCATGTTACTAGGGAAGGATGGAATCAGGATTTGAACCCAGATCTGTCTGAACCTAGATATTGTGCTCTCAGATTCTATAGCATATTGAGTATAAATACTGCTAATACTCTGTATCTCCCTAATCTTAGTGTGGCTAAGTTATGCTTGGGAGAAGGAAATAGCATAAAGGAAGGGGTGTAAGTTTAAAGAAAAGTAAAAAATTGCGGGGATAGAAGGGACTCTAGGCAGTCTCAACTCATTTCACAACCTTGCCTGCTGCTGATGCTGCTAAGTCACCTCAGTCGTGTCCGACTCTGTGTGACCCCATAGATGGCAGCCCACCAGGCTCCCCCTCCCTGGGACTCTCCAGGCAAGAACACTGGAGTGGGTTGCCATTTCCTTCTCCAATGCATGAAAGTGAAAAGTGAAAGTGAAGTCACTCAGTCATGTCCGACTCTTCGCAACCCCATGGACTGCAGCCCACCAGGCTCCTCCGTCCATGGGATTTTCCAGGCAAAAGTACAACCTTGCCTAGGGATGTCTTAATTTTTGTGTGTGGGCTAAATGTTTTATAGTTGACTGTATACCAGGTAAACACTTAATCCTCTCCTTTATTACCAAATTCATTTTATAGATGAAGAAGCTACAGTTCAGAGAGCTAGAACCTTGTAAAAGACTCACACAGCTAATACCTTAAAACTGAGATTCAACCCCTGACCTAAGACTACATTTTGCCTTAGCTTGTATATAATAGCAAAGAGTTGACTCATTGGAAAAGACGCTGATGCTGGGAGGGATTGGGGACAGGAGGAGAAGGGGACGACAGAGGATGAGATGGCTGGATGGCATCACGGACTCGATGAACATGAGTCTGAGTGAACTCTGGGAGATGGTGATGGACGGGGAGGCCTGGCATGCTGTGATTTATGTGGTCGCAAAGAGTCGGACACGACTGAGTGACTGAACTGAACCGAACTGAATCGTAGGGATGGTGATCATAGATCTAGTCAAAGCTATACTAGGAGCCATTGTTCTTGCATTTTTTTGAGTTTTTTTTTTTTGCCACCAGAATAAACTGCCTTTTTACATTTCGAGGACATTCTTTGAGCAAGGCTATCTCCATACCTGTACACCATTCAAGGGTGAGCCTTAGGGCTGCGCTGTCTTCTGGGGAAAGAGCATCACAAAGTTCCCCACCTTGGAGCCTGATCCATTTTCTTTGGTGGTGCCAGGTGTGTGGACTTGGGCATTGTTGACTTGCCTGCAGGCTTTCTGGGAGACTTTTGGAAAAACTGCCTGTCAACTGCGTTAAAATGAAGTCTAATTATTCTCCATTCTGCTGTGACAGACATCACAGTGATGGTATATTTGCATTTAAATACTGCAAATATTTAACATGAATTACATACTAAATATTTGAATTTGTGCATGCAAAATGTCTGTCTCTGGGATAGCTCATATCTGCTGAATTGTACAATTCTGGGGTTTTATGAAACACAGGGAACACTGACGAAATTTAACTTGGGAACAACAGTCAGACTGTCTAAATTATGTGTATATTATTGTCCCTCATTTGCATGACCAATTATAGGGAAGTTCCTTATTGTGAGATGTAATAATTTTATATAATTGCAGCAGCTTCAGCAGTTTTGAAGGAGGTTTCCCTAGCAGAACACAGTCTCAGGGAAAACAAATTATGTTGATTTACTAGCAATTCTGCAAATGGGTTGTCTGGGGGAATCAGGGGGAGTCTTATGGAGCACAGAGAAATGGCTCACTATTTGACATTTTAAATTGCTTGCTTGGAATATGCAAAACTGCAGACATCTAATTGCATGTTGTCGCCTCTGAGGAGCCACCATTTTTGCACTTGGATTTGGAGACTTGCTGTGTGATGATTAAGAGGGGAAAATAATATCCATTCACCTAAGCTGTAGAGGGCAGGGCTCTCTATGAACATCCAGGAAAAGCAAAGAAGAGTGAGTCTGTAGTAAATTCCTATTTAAGACAGCACTAGCAGCTCTACAGTTTTGCTGAGATTAGCTTATGTGAATGTTCTCATTAAATGAGCAGCGTGGCACTTGGCAGCTTAGAAATCTCTTAGTATCATAAAATGCAGGGCGAGATGGGCTTTAGAGATAATCTCGGCTGTGCTGCTGTTCACTGTACAGGCAGGAACCCTGAGAAGTGACATTCCTGTCCAGGAGGCCCCAGTTGCGTGCTGGAAGAGCCGAGGCTGAATCTCCCTGGCCAGGGCGTCAGGGCCCATCAGCGGGGGTGATTCCTGGCTGTTGGATGATGTTGAATAGGGCTTTGTAGCTCTGGATAGCATTTTGTTTCTTTTCTATTAGATCCGAGAAACTGAGAATGGCATTTTGGGGGTGGCCAGTTGTGACCAGCTGCTGAAGCATCGCATGCCTCTCAAACGATCTTGTGTTCCCAACACTGAGAGTGCCCTTCTTCTGTTTTACGCTGAAGATGTAAATGGGGATGACAGGCTTGGGGCTGCTTTTTCTCTGACTAAACATTTGAGAAAACTTGACCGTCTTCAGGGAATTCCCAGCCTGGAGTCAGGAAGTGCTAGTGCTCTCGGGTGGTCCTAGCCTGCAGCAGTTTGCAGCGTTGATTTTGGTCTCTGGGCTGTGTAGTGAGACTGCTGAACCCTGGCTGCTAAACCACGGCGAGGTGTGGACCAGTGACAAGGACCAGTGGGCAGTGACGGCTCTTCCTGCCAGCTATGTGAGAAATTTCCACATTGACATGGGAAGTTAGTGTAAACAAGGAAAGCATCTATTAGGAGGGAAAAGAGCACATGTGGATAGACCTGGGGGAGGGATGAGAGAGAGCCGTGTCCACCTAGCAGTCTGAATCACTTCTGTGGGACATGTTCTGGGTTTCTGGTTCTGAAGCTATATTTGGCTTATCTCAGGATCCTCCTGTGTGTGTGCCCATCTCGTAGCCAAGGTGGATTCTAGTGAAAAGGCCTGAGGGTAGGTTGGCATCACTTACTCAGGGGGATGCCCCCTCTCTTTTTGACTTCCAGCAGGTCTTTCTGTGTATATGTAGTCATGAGGGTCTTCTTGACTTTGAGAAAGAGAAATATGTGGTCTTTTCACCTTTTGTTTGGGCAGGGTCCAGCTCCTTTCTCGATCCTGCCGTTACGGGGTTTCTGTCCACAGGGAACACGCTCCACGGGCTCACTCTAGGGCCCACTCATCTCCTGCCTAACTGGTAATAAACTTTTACTTATTTCTTTAACCAGAAGTAGGTTTTTAAAAACTGAAAAAAATTTTTTTTCTATCTCCTGGATGTGTTTAATTTTTCACTGTATTACTCATGTGGGACTTTGACATGACATTTTATCCTATTTTTGTTCTATACCAGATTAGAAAATTTTAGAGGATAGAGGATCCATCTGAAATAGCGTTCATCCCCTTCCCTGCTCAGCACAGCAGTGCCTTCCACGAAGAGAGTTCTCATGGAACATTGCTAAATGAGTGGATACGACCCTAACCATCTCTACCCCTCCACTCCCCGCATGTTTCCCAGTATGTGTGGCTATGGGAGTAGGTTTCTGCTCCCAGTTTCTGTCCCTCATGGATGTTGTGGGTAATGGCATGGAGATCTCTGCTTTGTCCCTACCATCCGGTTACTCCCTGGTTTCTTTTTCCAAGACTTGTATAATAAAGAGGAATCTTAAAGATATCCTCTAGAGTTGAGTGCACATCAATTTTCTCATTTCTAAATTCAGAAACTCAGTTTAAAAAAAAAACGTTTTTTCCTACTGTTCACATAGTGCTATTTCTAGTGAGTTTACTTAATGAGAAATACAGTTACCATTAATTTTAGAGAATTAGGCCCCTTTTTTTACAACCCTGCAATTTTTTTTATTGATACTATTTTTTCAAGAATCTTGTCAGAAGAATGAACCATTTTCAGTTTTTCTGGAACTACATCTTTCTTCTGGGACTTCCCAGGTGGTGCTAGTGGTAAAGAACCTGCCTGTCAATGCAGGAGATTCAAGAGAAGCAGATTGGATCCCTGAGTTGGGAAGATCCCCTAAAGGAGGAAAATGGCAACTCACTCCAGTATTCCTGCCTGGAAAATTCCTTGGGCAAGAGCAACCTGGGGGCCTACAGTCCATGGGGGTCACATGACTGAGTGACTGAGCCCACCATTCTTCTACCCCAAGTTTAGACTTTTGTAGAACCATTATTGTTTGTTTTAGGCAATTTTTCTGTTAGGTAGATTTAAGGCCAATATTCTGAAGGCCAATTTTGTTATTTTTATTCTTCATAAAACTTAGTCTCAGATTCATAAATAAATTTTATAATGTGAAAAATCCTCCCAAATTCTGTGTATAAACTGTGTGTGCTCCCATTTGAGCTCAGAGTCATCTGAGCATACCCTTACTTTGTAACTCAAAACAGGATTGTAGTAAGTGATTCCAGTGCACATGGAGGGGGAGGAATTTGAGGAGGTAGAGCTGAAGACCAAACTGGATTAACATGTTACCAAAAGGAGGGGAGTGAAGCAAAAGCTTAAGATGGAGAAGAAGAGAGAACAGGAAGAAAGATAACTGTGTAGAGACTGATTGTGACTGTGTGCTTAGGATACACTAAGAATTACAGCTACTATAAGACACGTTATCTGGGAGAGGGGAAGAGCAAATTTGTCTTAGATAACTACTGAGGGGGGCAGTTGGGCTGGAACCTGGGATTCTGTCCAGAGGTAGCCAAAAGGACCTGGCATCCTATCACATCCTTAAAAGCAATGCCGAACTGTTGAAACTCCTTATTCTCTAGGCATCGAAAAGGCTGAAATCATTTCATTCTAATAATTTTACAAACTAGAAAACGTAGGAATCCCAAGGAACAAATATTTATCCTTGAAGATGAAATCTTGTTTAAACACTGCATATTACATAGCAAGATTGAGCAGATACAACCAACAGAATACTTAGTATTCTAGGATCTAAGCATTTTAAATCAGAAAGAAACTATAAAATAAGAAAATTAAGGTAATTGGAAAGATAAAGAATAAATACATAACACAATGAAAAAATAAAATTGTTTAAAAATATCAGATAGAATAGAAAAAAGCAAAGCAGACATCTGTGAATAAAGAACATAATGCTTGAAATTATAAGCATGAGAGGTGAGTGTAACAGATTATTAGACATAGAAGAGAGAATTCGTTGAACTAATATTATTAAAGTAAAATTCCTAAAGGGTCTGATTGATAGATAATTAACTGGAAAGATTCAGTTCTGTTCAGTCGCTCAGTCGTGTTCGACTCTTTGTGACCCCATGAATCACAGCACGCCAGGCCTCCCTATCCATCACCAACTCCTGGAGTTCACTCAAACTCATGTCCATTGAGTCAGTGATGCCATCCAGCCATCTCATCCTCTATCGTCCCCTTCTCCTCCTGCCCCCAATCCCTCCCAGTGTCAGAGTCTTTTCCAGCGACTCAACTCTTTGCATGAAGTGACCAAAGTACTGGAGCTTCAGCTTTAGCATCATTCCTTCCAAAGAACACCAAGGACTGATTTCCTTTAGAATGGACTGGTTGGATCTCCTTGCAGTCCAAGGCACTCTCAAGAGTCTTCTCCAATACCACAGGTCAAAAGCATCAATTCTTCAGTGCTCAGCTTTCTTCACAGTCCAACTCTCACATCCATACATGACTACTGGAAAAATCATAGCCTTGACTAGATGGATCTTTGCTATCCAGGTTGGTCATAACTTTTCTTCCAAGGACTAAGCGTCTTTTAATTTCATGGCGTCAGTCACCATCTACAGTGATTTTGGAGCCCAAAAAAATAAAGTCTGACACTGTTTCCACTGTTTCCTTATCTATTTCCCATGAAGTGATGGGACCAGATGCNACATGGCTACTGGAAAAACCATGTCTTTGAATATGAATCTTTGTCTGCAAAGTGATGTTTCTGCTTTTTAATATGCTGTCAAGCTTTCTCATAGCTTTTCTTCCAAGGAGCAAGTGTCTTTTAATTTCATGGCTGCAGTCACCATCTGCAGTGATTTTGGAGCCCAAAAAAATAAAGTCTGACACTGTTTCCACTGTTTCCTTATCTATTTCCCATGAAGTGATGGGACCAGATGCCATGATCTTCGTTTTCTGAATGTTGAGCTTTAAGCCAACTTTTCCACTCTCCTCTTTCACTTTCATCAAGAGGCTTTTTAGCTCCTCTTCACTTTCTGCCATAAAGGTGGTGTCATCTGCATACCTGAGGTTATTGCTATTTCTCCCGGCAATCTTGATTCCAGCTTGGGCTTCTTCCAGTCCAGCGTTTCTCATGATGTACTCTGCATATAAGTTAAATAAACAGGGTGACAATATACAGCCTTGATGTACTCCTTTTCCTATTTGGAACCAACCTTTTGTTCCATGTCCAGTTCTTACTGTTGCTTCCTGATCTGCATACAGATTTCTCAAGAGGCAGGTTAGGTGGTCTGGTATTCCCATCTCTCTCAGAATTTTCCACAGTTTATTGTGATCCACACAGTCCAAGGCTTTGGCATAGTCGGTAAAGCAGAAATAGATGTTTTTCTGGAACTCTCTTGCTTTTTCCATGATCCAGCGGATGTTGACAATTTGATCTCTGGTTCCTCTGCCTTTCACTTCATCACAAATGGTTGGGGAAACAATGGAAACAGTGAGAGACTTTATTTTCTTGGGCTCCAAAATCACTGCAGATTGACTGCAGCCATGAAATTAAAAGACACTTGCTCCTTGGAAGAAAAGCTATGAGAAAGCTTGACAGCATATTAAAAAGCAGAAACATCACTTTGCAGACAAAGATTCATATTCAAAGACATGGTTTTTCCAGTAGCCATGTACAGATGTGAGAGTTGGACCATAAAGAAGTCTGAAAGCCAAAGAATTGATGCTTTTCAACTGTGGTGCTGGGGAAAGCTTTTGAGAGTCCCTTGGACTGCAAGATCTACCCAGTCAATCCTAAAGGAAATCAACCCTGAATATTAACTGGAAAAACTGATGCTGAAGCTGATGCTCCAATACTTTGGCTACCTGATATTAAGAGGGTAACAGGCAGGAAGGTCAGGGGTCTCCAAACAGAGGAAATAGGCTGCAATTGTCAGACATTTTTCTCTCTCTTAAATTTAAAAGGAGGTTTCTCTTAAAATACTGTGTTGCCACAATGACATCTGGTTCCACCTGAAATTAACTATTCTCAAACCTTGAGTTAACCAATGCATTTTTCTTATGGAAATGTTTGTCTTAAGCTATGTTAATGTACTGTGTATTTATCCCAGACTCTGTCTTCAAGTTAGTTGCACCTAATGGCTCAGAACTTACTTGACAAACCATTATGTTATACTCAGACATTGTTCCCCTAATCTATGTAAATGAAACTATTTGTATAGTAATCTGCCCTTCTACAAGATTCAAGATTAAAATACTGTGTTGCCACAATGACATCTGGTTCCACCTGAAATTAACTATTCTCAAACCTTGAGTTAACCAATGCATTTTTCTTATGGAAATGTTTGTCTTAAGCTATGTTAATGTACTGTGTATTTATCCCAGACTCTGTCTTCAAGTTAGTTGCACCTAATGGCTCAGAACTTACTTGACAAACCATTATGTTATACTCAGACATTGTTCCCCTAATCTATGTAAATGAAACTATTTGTAAGTAATCTGCCCTTCTACAAGATTCAAGTCAATCTTTTTATGGCCCAGGATGACTCATCTGGTGCCAAGATTATCCCCAAATACATCTTATCGGTGAGGGGCCTGGTGCCATTCAGAGTTTTAAAGACATTCCTTTCTTTCATTAACAAACTGCTAGTGACAATATAACAGCCAGCTGAAGACTAGCAGGGAGGTACTCTTTCTGCCCCCTTCTGATGCCTATGTAAGAAGCTTTCTCTATCTCCTTTATTCTTTAATAAAACTTTATTACACAAAAGCTCTGAGCAATCAGGCCTCGTCTCTGGCCCCAGATTGAATTCCTCTCCTCCAGAGGCCAAGAATCCTGGCATCTTTTCATGGTTCAGCAACAACCTTTCATCTTGGGGGCTCGTCCAGGATCCTTCAGGACAAGGTAAGAATGCTTGGGGTTCTAGTTCTTTGTTCTTGTAGTGAACACGTTTTCTGCTGTACTTTATAAACACTATGGTGTGGTTGTGTGAATGAGTGACATGCCCTGTGCGAGGCAAGTGAGGAGCCCTGCTCCGTGGTTCCACAGTGATCTCATACAGCTTATGGCAAAAACTTGTTGGGGGTTTACACCGACCTGCCAATGCCAAGAGGTACCCAACGTCTCCTTCAGGGATGGACCAGAAATGGACAAAGCGTGTGGACTGAACTCTCCTTTCTCAGTCAAACTTTTTGGTCTCTTTGACCATTTCATAACTCCTTGGGAATTAGAAGTACTAACCTAATCTATCAGATCATAGACTTTCAAGGGACTTGTGATCTATGCTGTTACTGTGTACTGTGACTTAGGTCCCAAACTTAGATTGGTAGTTAGGAAGTGCCCAACTTTGCTAGGAATCAAAAGTTCAGAAGCTAGATGGAGCTCTAGCTCCAAGAGCATCTCTGAGGTTAAAGGTTACTCAGATTGGAACTACAATGTTTTTTTATTTTTTTCCCCCCTTTGATAATGCTGGCTCTTAGTGGACCAGAGGAGGCTCTTATACTGATGTGATGATCTTGAAAGAAACATCTCAGTTTTATGTTTGTGTTGGTCTTATTGTGGTCAAGAATATACTCAGGGTCATGCACAGGCACTCAGGTGACAAATGTTTCCCCCAGTGGTCTTAGCATGAGAGACATTCTGGAAGGTTACTCTGATTGCACCCCGGGTGGCATCAGAGACAAACAAGGTTTTAATGGTGAGGAGCTGGACATCAGTCAGGGATGTCATCAGGTCTACCCCTTGTGCATCCCCAACCTGTCTCGGTGATAAAACCGAGAGGGACGAGTATGACGCCTGTGTTGGTAAGAGACAGACTAAGTCTGACCAGAAAAGAAAAGCTCTGGTGTAAAGTCTGTCTACACTCCTATCTAAAACAGGGAGGGACACCTCTGGTAAACAAATGGCGCTGGTCGTTTTTTTTTCTCTCTTACAGATGGGAGCTAACAATTCCAGCCTCACTCTTTTGAACTGTATCCTGAAAAACTGGGATATATTTGATCCGCAGGGCTTAAAGAAGACGCACTTAGTTTTCCTATGTGATACTACATGGCCGTGGTAGCCACTGAAAGATGGCGAATGGTGGCCAGCTGGAGGTTCTCTTAAGTATAATACTGTTTTACAATTAGACTGGTTCTGTAGAAAACATGGGAAATGGGTAAAGGTAACATATGTGTTGCCCCTTTTCTTTCTGTGAAATATGCCAGACTTATGTTCTAAGGGTACAGATTTGGGTGTGACACCTTCAGCTCCCTCCTGTCCTCCTACTTTGCCCTTGTACTCAGGGCTCCCAACTGAACAAACTAAAAGCCAGAACCCCCCCCCCACACACACACACAAAAAGGATTGCTTTGGTCTTAGTGGAAACCCAAACTGAGATTCAAACTGCCCAAGTAGGGGTCCAAACAACTCCTGTCTCAGTACAACCTCAGACTACTCTGGTTTAAATAGAGACTCAGACCATTAAAGTAAGAGATGAGATGGAGGACAGGAGACAAAGAGATAAACAAACAAACCAACAAACAAACAGGTATCTCCATCTATCCCTGAGGTCATATGTGCAGAACAGCCAGAGAGATTGAGGAACAGCCACACAGGCTGTTGCTTCTTCATGAAACACCCACTGAGAGAAATAACCAGTCTATGAGAGTTAATAAACCTTTTTCTTATCAAAAAATACAAAGAATCAAGGAAGATCTGGGAGACTATTTAGAAGACCCCCAAAAATATATTAGAACTTTTAAAGGTGTTACTCTGCTCTATGACCTTACTTAGAAAGATGTGATGTATATATTGGGACAAACGCTGACTCCTGACTCAAAAAGTTGAATTTTGGGAAAAGCGGTTGCCTATGGAGATAAATGGCTTGGCAATGAATCAGGAAGAAAGAGGGAGGACGAGATAACAGCCCTCCCACTGGAAATCAGGTGGTCCCAATTACAGAACCAGATTGGGACTACAACACAGCTAAAGGAAGATGGGATCAGAGTCATTTTGTCAGATGTATTCTTGAAGGACTCAGGCAGGTGCGTGCTAAGCCTTTCAGTTCAGTTCAGTCGCTCAGTCATGTCCAACTCTTTGCAACCCCATGAATTGCAACACGCCAGGCTTCCATGTCGATCACCAACTCCCAGGGGTCACACAAACTCACGTCCATCCAGTCCATGATGCCATCCAGCCATCTCATCCTCAGTCGTCCTCTTCTCCTCCTGCCCCCAATCCCTTCTAGGATCAGATCTTTTCCAATGAGTCAACTCTTCACATGAGGTGGCCAAAGTACTGGAGCTTCAGCTTTAGCATCATTCCTTCCAAAGAAATCCCAGGGCTGATCTCCTTCAGAATGGACTGGTTGGATCTCCTTGCCGTCCAAGGGACTCTCAAGAGTCTTCTCCAACACCACTGCAGTGTTTTTGGAGCCCCCCAAATAAAGTCTGACACTGTTTCCACTGTTTCCCCATCTATTTCCCATGAAGTGATGGGACCAGATGCCATGATCTTCATTTTCTGAATGTTGAGCCTTAAGCCAACTTTTTCACTCTCCTCTTTCACTTTCACCAAGANCCTTATCCTTAAATTTTAAGTTTTCTTTGTTTTTAACAGAAATCATAATACATTAGGGGTTTCCCTGGTTACTCAGTAGTAAAGAACCCACCTCCCAGTGCAGGAGCCATGAGTAGAGGGTTTGATCCCTGGGTCAGAACAGTCCCCTGGAGGAGGGCATGACAACCCACCCCAGTATTCTTGTCTGTAAAATCCCATGGACAGAAAAGCCTGGTGGGCTACAGTCCAAAGGGTCGCAAAGAATCAGATATGCCTGAGTGACTGAGCATGCACACACACATAGTATATAAATACGCCAATTAAAGGTACAGGGTTTTTTGTTTTGTTTTGTTTTGTTTTGTTTTGTTTTTTTGAGGTAACCACTGATTTAAGGAGACATTTGTTGGCCTGAATCCTTAGAATCCATTAAGTGGTAATTCAGCATTAGCCTACCACAGATGAAAATCTTACAGTTTTCCACAAACTCTTTGGAAATAATTTATACCTATTTAGGAGGTGAGTGGGAAAGAGTTATCTGTTTGTTCCAAAACATTTAATGGCTTGCTTGTTATTGTTTAAATGTAAACCTTTACTCCTGGAACATTTTCTTATGGTTCTGTAATGTTTCTGAACTGAGAGGGACTGGTGGAGTGCTTGGGGGAACAGTTCTTCCTGGTGTGGCGTTTCCTGGGTATCACAGTGGAGTTAGCATCCCTGACCTCTGCCTATGAAAGGCAGGAGGGCACACCCATTTTGGGGGATAACCCAAGTTCCTCCAAGTATTGTCTCAGGCTCCTGAGGAACATCATTATCTGCCCTTTAAAGAAGAATTTTTCCAGATCCTTTGTCTGCCTTTCTGGATATTTTGCAACCACCTGAATTTCCCAAATCTCCACCATGATCTTCTCTCCCCCTGCCACCATATTCCAACCCACAAAGATCTCTCCCTCCTATGAATGTACAATATCATATTATATGCCCATATATATAATCTTGTGATGTATTATTGTCTTATGTCATATTTAATATGCATATGCTTTATACACTTTTATAGTCCTATATATTACTTTCCCAATTAGCTTATAAGCTGGGAGACCTGAAAGGTGGGAGAGGGGGAAGAAAAATCCTCTACAATATCCCTGTGCTGACCAATGCCTCTCTTTAACTGAGTTCCAACAAAAAGCCTAGAATATTGCCCACAAGCAATTTAGGAATGACAGTAGACATTTCATCATGAATTATGAGCTTTACATGTCTACTGGGGACTTGAGTTTAGCTTTGGACCATTTTGGTAATATGACCTTCAATGAATATGCTTTGGATAAATGAATTAAAAGTTAGAGTGACCAATGACTTGTGAGAACTTGGTCAGAACAGCTTCCTTCTCACTAGGGTAATTGGAAATTTTCCATTCTCATGACAAGAGAGAAAAGACTGTTCTCTCCTGAAATGGCTGTCTTACCACTGAAAATCACCCGAGATTTTGGTAGCATTTTGCTACCAACAAAAGCTCTTTGTCCTAATTTGATAAGTGAAGAGAAATGCAGTGATAATTCAGATGCACCCTCTCCACCTCCTCTCCCCAAAAGGAGCATCTTGGAGGAACCTGGCCTTGCTTTGAATGACCTTTCTATAACTTCATGTTTGTTACTTTGTCTAACAGCCAATTAAATTTGCATGTGGAAAGAGTCTACGGAGATCTTCTGGTTGAAAGAACAGAAATGCTAGGGAATATTTTAAGTTGTCAGTAATAAATCATTACAGACCTGGCCTTGAGAGCTTGTTAAGCTTAAAGCAGAATCAGCAAGATTCTTCAGGACTTAGCACCTGTATGTATATGAAAGGCAAGGATCTGAACTGATAAAGGTATAGCAACAAAGTGGTAGGATTTTGTTTTCTATTCTGCTTGTATAAGGAACCAGAAATGTGCTACCCTCAAATGTGCTATTTGGCATGAAGGTTATTTTGAGCTGGAAGGAAATGAAAATCAACACACACAGAAAGGCATCTTCCTGGAACTTCCTTTATTTTTCTAAAGGCAAAAACTTCTGGAAAATGAGAACTGATGACTGCCCCAATAACACTGCATTTTTGCTATTTCTCAGTGTCACAGTCATACTGTACCGAGAGGGCCTTTGCGCTTTTTGTTTTCTCTGCCTTGATGCTATTTGCCCAGATAATCATACACCCCAGCTATTTGCTTCTTTCTGATCTTTGCTAAAATGGCACTTGCTTAGTGAGGGCACCTCTGGACACTGTATCTAAAATTGCTATCTTCACTATTTTTCTACTAAGTATGTTGATTACTTAACAGATTGTAAAATGTGCCCATTATTCACTTTTTTACCACTCTGCACTCCAATCCACAACATTAGCAGCCTAAAAGGGAAGTTTTCATCTGCTTTGCTCGCTGCTCTATTCTCCATGCCTAGAATGGCACTGTGTGCATGGTAGGGTCTCAGTAAATGCTGGTGGAAGGAGCTGAGCGACTGGAGCTCCGTGCGGTTCCCCACCGGCCCACTGTTCATGCTGCAGGCCTGAAGCTCAGCCTCCACCTTCTGCTCACATCCTCCTTGCCCCCTCTATCACCTGGGTTCTCGGCTCACCACATTGACCTCTTTGACTTAAGATGCATGTTCCCCAGCTCTCCTACCTGTTTGTCCTCTTTAAAGAAACTTGGCTGTGGGTAACGACATAGAAGCAGACAGGGTTAGCTAAAGTAACAGTGAAGTCACCAGTTACAGCAAATCTCATAGAGAATAAACAAATATTCCCCTGGTTTCCAGCAAAATTTAGAGGATCAAGGCTTGCATCTGTTTTTCTATCTTCCTGTATTTCCTTATTAGAGGAGCCTATAAAAAATCTGGCATCCAGTCCCATCACTTCATGGCAAATAGATGGGGAAACAGTGGAAACAGTGACAGACTTTACTTTCTTGGGCTCCAAAATCACTGTAGATGGTGACTTCAGCCATGAAATTTAAAGACACTTGCTCCTTGGAAGAAAAGCTATGACCAACCTAGACAGCATATTACAAAGCAGAGACATTACTTTGCTGACAAGTTCCATCTAGTCAAAGCTATGGTTTTTCCAGTAGTCATGTACAGATGTGAGAGTTGGACTATAAAGAAAGCTGAGGGCAGAAGAATTGATGCTTTTGAACTGCAGTATTGGAAAAGACTCTTGAGAGTCCCTTGGACTGCAAGGAGATCCAACCAGTCAATTCTAAAGGCAATCAGTCCTGAATATTCATTGGAAGGACTGATGCTGAAGCTGAAACTCCAATACTTTGGCCACTTGATGCAAAGAACTGAGTCATGAGAAAAGACCCTGATACTGGGAAAGATTGAGGGCAGGGGGAGAAGGGGATGACAGAAGATGAGATGGTTGGATGGCATCACTGACTCCATGGACATGAGTTTGAGTGAACTCCAGGAGTTGGTGATGGACAGGGAAGCCTGGAGTGTTGCAGTCCATGGGATCGCAAAGAGTCAGACATGACTGAGTGACTGAATCAAATGGATGAAAACTCTTTGTCCTTTTAATCTATGTTGGTTTTATATTTTATTACCTGAAATATTCCCAATTTGGTTTCCCATTCTCCCTGCTACACAATCCCTGATAGATTTCTGATTATCTTGTCAGGTAAGAATACTGGATGAGAACAGCTCAGTGAAATGTTCCTAGTAGTCATCTGTAATGTGAACCCCTGCTCCTTATCCACCTTCTGGAGCCAGCAATTTGACTTCTTGGAATTTGACCTGAGAAAGAAGTAACACAAGGACATGGTTGAAGCACCAGGATGTTTATGGCAAAATTACTTACAGTTGCAAAAACCTAGGAATAATCTAAATGTCCATTAAGAGGAACTGATGAAATAAATGATGCTACATTATAGAATTCTATATGCCTGGTTAAACAATGAAGCAAATTTTCAAGGAATAGTTAGATACCTAGTCTCATAGACCTGTATCTACAGAGAATAGTTCTGGAAAGTTGGTGGGTGGGGGGGCTTTGCCTCTGAGGAAGAGTGCTAAATGGTTGCTAGTTCACTGCACATTTCTTTTATTCATCTTCTTTTATATCCTTTGAGATACTTTTGCAAATTTCTTAATAAAAGTTTGTGGCTCAGGCGGTAAAGAGCCTGTCTGCAATGTGGGAGAAACTGGGCTCTATCCCTAGGTTGGGAAGATCCCCTGGAGAAGGAAATGGCAATGCATTCCGATAGTCTTGCCTGGAGAATTCCATGGACAGAGGAAACTGGTGGGCTATAGTCCATATGGTCTCATAGAGTTGGACGTGACTGAGCGACTCACACTAATAAAAGTTTGTACATGGATTCTTAGGTTTATGTTTAAGTTCCTAAGATTTTTTTATTCTTTTGTTAATATCATATATTTTCCTTTTATCTTTAGTATCAGTAAGCTGTTATATAAGAATGTTATTGTATAAATTTGGTTGGTCTTTAATTCAGCACCTTTGCTGAACCTGGCTCTTAATTCTAATAGATTAGCTATAATGGAATACATGACATTCTTGTAGTCAGAGTCTGTTAAATTTTGAATATAGCCAATCATATTGTGTGTAAGTGATAATTTAACCACTTTTTTCTCAATCCTTCTTTTTCTTTAGTACATTTTTATTTTCTATTTTGGGGCTGAATTGATCAAGTCTTCCACAGCCCCTATACCTTTTCCCTTTGTTGGCCTGAAAGCAGTTATTGGTAAGGTTTTAATCTATATACTTTATTACAAAATTTCCTTTTTTAAAAAAAGAAACCCAAATATATTTAATATTTTCTTTACAATGGCTCAAAAGAGATTTAATTTTAAAACAGAAACAAATAAAAATGGCAGTACACCTTGAGATAGAGAATCCTGTACAGAAATCAAGGAAAGGACGGACAAAAGAGAAAATGATAAAACAACATAATGAGAGAGGCTGGACAGCTGGTGCCAGGGCTCTTGGAGAATCTGCTTCAGCTGGATTTTGTCGCAGGTACTTAAAGGTTTTATGAGTGTTTCTAGAACTTAGCAGTGTGTGTGTCTGTTCAGAGGGCTGTTGCTGGATGTTGATTTCTAGCAGGCAGTGCACGGAGAGCAGGTGGTCCTGATGTCACACGGGTGAGCCCACTTGCCCTCCAAGATGTCCAGGCCAACAAGCTGCAGACCCATGTGCTGCTGGGGAGCCACAGGGACCTGGGACCTCAGGTCTTCACAGGCTGTTCCCACCGCACTGTGGATGAGCTCCACCCTTTAAGGCACGGTCTGATGCAAGGTATGCAGAAACTCCCTTGTCTCCAGGTGTCCTGGGGTCACCAGGCCCTGCTCGAGCCCTTGCCCGTGGGCCATCAGCACCCCCTCTAGGTCCCACTCCCTTAAGGGTGGGAGCCAGTCGTGGTTGTGGGAGGCCATGATGGATGCTGGCAGAGAGACAGGAAATGCAACTCTTTGTTATATATTTTCTAATACAATCTAAAATTATTTTGTTCAAAATAATAGGGATTCAGAGGCAACAATGGAAGGAAGGGAGCCTCCATTAAAGAGACAGGCCTTAGAGAAAAAAAAATTTTTTTTGGTTTGTGCACATTGCAGACTCTTAAACATCATTTAGGAGGGTAAGTCTCTTTAAGAAAGATTACTAAGGAGGAAGTAAGTCCATGAACAAGCTCATCTGGATGGGTCGATGAACGTGGGGAAACCAAATGAAGTGACTGAGGTAGGACACAGCTCAAACCCCTCTTTTCCACCTGTTCTAGCCAGAAGAATCCCTTTTTATTCTGATGTCCTATTTTATGCAGGCCTCCACAGTTAAATCCTTAGCTGACTTCTCATTGTCAAATATATTAGTTTTTTTGTTTTTTTTCCAGAGCTTATTAAGGTTAGGGAACAGATCCTGAGCCAGTATCTGTTTGGGATACAGAATCAGAATCTGTGGAATCAGAAAGTGGATTCTTTTTTGTTTCAGAAGAAAACTGGGAAATGAAATTGTATATAAATCACTTCTTACTTAGCCCTGACCAGAAGCCAGTATAGGTCTTGAGATGTGCAAAGAAAGCAGTGCCCTTGGGCTCCATCGCTTTATGTATTCAGATCATGGGCTTTAAATTACTTTTCTGTGCACTGATAAGGATGGGGAAGGTTGAAGGGTGTCTTTGACCTAGTAAGCTAAACCCAGAATCATATTAATTGTTTAATTAGACTGATGAAGACTTAGATAAGATTAAATTTGTCTTCTCTGTGGTGTTTATCTGACATTCATTGCAAAGACATAAAGACTCTTAAGGTCAAACTGAGATCCTGTCTCGGCTAGAGAATCTAGCTCTTAATCCCAGTTCAGTTCAGTTCACTTCCTTCGTTCTGTCGTGTCCGACTCTTTACGACCCCATGAATCTCAGCACGCCAGGCCTCCCTGCCCATCACCAACTCCTGGAGTTCACTCAGACTCACATCCATCATGTTGGTGATGCCATCCAGCCATCTCATCCTCGGTCGTCCCCTTCTCCTCCTGCCCCCAATCCCTCCCAGCATCAGTCTTTTCCAATGAGTCAACTCTTCGCATGAGGTGGCCAAAGTACTGGAGTTTCAGCTTCAGCATCATTCCTTCCAAAGAAATCCCAGGGTTGATCTCCTTCAGAATGGACTGCTTGGATCTCCTTGCAGTCCAAGGGACTCTCAAGAGTCTTCTCCAACACCACAGGTCAAATGCATCAGTTCTTTGGCGCTCAGCTTTCTTCACAGTCCAACTCTCACATCCATACATGACCACAGGAAAAACCATAGCCTTGACTAGACGGACCTTAGTCGGCAAAGTAATGTCTCTGCTTTTGAATATACTATCTACGTTGGTCATAACTTTCCTCCCAGGAGTAAGTGTCTTAATTTCATGGCTGCAATCACCATCTGCAGTAATTTTGGAGCCCAAAAGCTTGTTTCAAAGCTAAAATTTTGTAGAACATAAGACGTTAACTTGAATTAATAATATATGTTTTTTATAAGAAATAGTATAATGATAGTATAATAATACAGATGCCATATTACATGTAAGCTGTAAACAACCTGCCTCTCCAGCTTTTTCCCCTTTCCCTTTGTTCTCCTAATATATAACTATATTCCATAAATCTCTGAGAGGAAAGAAATCAGTTCTGCTTGCTGTTTTCCACTGCAGCGGCTGGTGTTGGAATAAAGATGGCCCTGGCTGTTTCTGATTCAAATCCAACTCAAAGCTTTGTTTCTTTCAAATCCTCATGTTCAATACATAGCAGATGTTCAGTTCATACCTGTTGACTGACTGCATGGGAATTGATTAACTCTAATAAGAAACCCGGGACTGTGGGCATAGTCCTCTGTGTTTTACATGAGAATGTGCCTACCCCTGCATTTGGGATCATCATGTCTGCTGGACGCAAACCCTGAAGCATGTGGTGAAGATACAGTTTCTTGCCCCCTCCCCCGCCGTAGTATATGCTAGATAAGCTTCCATGGTTCTCATTAAACACTTTTATGAGTTGAAATTAAAGCGAATTAAATTCAGGTGGTTAAAAAAAATTAAAAGTGATTACCTTACAGGCTTTCTTTTTAACATGAAGTTTTAGCCAATAATCTTATGAGAAAGAATGCCACTGAAATGGAGGCAGCTGCCACCTCTGCTCTACAGATTCTTGTTTGTTTCCTTAGGGGTGACATTTGGTGTGGCCTGAAGTCACTCTTGACAGCAGGATCCTTCAGGGTGGCAGGGGATTGTCTGACTTGTTTTGTCCTAAAATTATTCTATAGCCCTGAAGACTGACAGCAAATAGACTTCTGGCTGAATAACAACCGAGGGTTGGATGACAGGCTGACATTCTTCAGAATTTCTGCAGTAACCAGTCAATCTGCTGTACTTGGGCACTGCTCAGCCTGCACTGAAACATTTAGGAAAACCACAGATGCCTCGATCCATGCCCAAATGAAGCAGAAAATCTTGCTTTCAGGACTGGCAGACAGTTAAAAATTCTCCCCCTAAGAGGTACTTTTGTAAAGTGTGTATACAAAAGCAGCTACTGTCCATTACTGAAAAGAGTATGTGAAGGAACCAATTTGTTTCTGTTTAGAAAACACTTTTTCTTTAGAGTTTTAAAATTAGGCCTTGGGAAGTGAAAAGAGCTTCTCTCTCTCTTTCTCTCTCTCTCTTTTTAAGAGCTAGATGTGTCAAAGTTTTTGGTTATAAATCCAGGAAAGTTAATTCATTGATTTGGATGGAGTTAAATAGAATTCCCGGGAGAAATATCAATAACCTCAGATATGCAGATGATACCACCCTTATGGCAGAAAGTGAAGAGGAACTAAAAAGCCTGTTGATGAAAGTGAAAGTGGAGAGTGAAAAAGTTGGCTTAAAGCTCAACATTCAGAAAAAGAAGATCATGGCATCTGGTCCCATCACTTCATGGGAAATAGATGGGGAAACAGTGGAAACAGTGTCAGACTTTATTTTTTTGGGCTCCAAAATAACTGCAGATGGTGACTGTAGCCATGAAATTAAAAGACGCTTACTCCTTGGAAGGAAAGTTATGACCAACATAGATAGCATATTCAAAAGCAGAGACATTCCTTTGCCAACAAAGGTCCATCTAGTCAAGGCTATGGTTTTTCCAGTGGTTCTGTATGGATGTGAGAGTTGGACTGCGAAGAAGGCTGAGCGCTGAAGAATTGATGCTTTTGAACTGTGGTGTTGGAGAAGACTCTTGAGAGTCCCTTGGACTGCAAGGAGATCCAACCAGTCCATTCTGAAGGATATCAGCCCTGGGATTTCTTTGGAAGGAATGATGCTCAAGCTGAAACTCCAGTCCTTTGGCCACCTCATGCGAAGGGTTGACTCATTGGAAAAGACTCTGATGCTGGTAGGGATTGAAGGCAGGAGGAAAAGGGACGACCGAGGATGAGATGGCTGGATGGCATCATGGACTCGATGGACGTGAGTCTGAGTGAACTCCAGGAGTTGGTGATGGGCAGGGAGGCCTGGCGTGCTGTGATTCATGGGGTCGCAAAGAGTTGGACACGACTGAGCGACTGAATTGAACTGAACTGAACTGAAGTGAAATAGAATTTATTTGAAATTGCTAAGATGTAAATTAGTTGAATCAATCATATATCATATATTCAGTCATATAGTTAAATTAATGCTAGTGGTAAAGAATCTGCCTTTCAATACAGGAGATGTAAGAGACGCAGGTTCGATCCCTGGGTAGGGAAGATTGCCTGGAGGGCACAGCAGCCCACTCCAGTATTCTTGCTTGGAGAATCCCATGAATAGAGGAGCCTGGCAGGCTACAGTCAATAAGGTTGCACAGAGTTGAACATGACTGAAGTGACTCAGCATGCACGCATATATATATGAATGAAATCATATATGTAGTTTTGATGGTGGAAGGGTAGAAAAGAAAGGCACCAGGTGAAAAGAGTGTACCCCTGGTTTCGAGAAGAAGCAGCTGTTGGTGAATATCACCTGGATTGCACTGTGGCTAGGGAATACTAGCTCTCAGAAAGGAAGGAGATGCCCTGTGTCTTTTTTCATTTTCTGACATTCTTTGTGTATGCTCAAAGAAAGGAGAGATGGCAGCAAGAAGGTTCTGAGCGGCAGGCTCCAGGGAACACTGATAAATGAATGGAGGAGCCCTAGGGAATGCCCAGCAAGGGAAAAAAGAAATCATTGGTAATGTCATGTCATTTCAAAGAACTTCTCTAGAGGTAATAGCATTTTTTTTTCCAGTTTTTGTTTGTTTTTTAGTATTTAGTGAGAATTTATTGTGCATACAAAACAGTTCGCAAACTGAGAGCTCTCAAACCAAGAGCTAATGAAGTACAGAGGTATATTGTTATGAAACAGCTTATATAGTGAAAATGCAGAGGCTGTAATTCTTTACAATGATTGGTTGCAGCATTAGAGTTCTGATGATAGAGGATTGTTTACAAGTCATTACTTTATGCCACTTTAGGAGAGCAACTTAAAGTTTTGATTATGATTTTCAATAACCAAGTTAAGTTCCACTTGTTTTAAAGAGTAGGCTAAATTGTTTCACCTATTTGCTTTAAAAAGTTTTGTCTGCCCAGGGAGTTTTGAGATTTGGTCAGTTTGCATTTAACATAAACAGTGTGTATATACAGTATTTTGTTTAGCCATTCATCTGTCAATGGACATTTGAACACTTGGGGTGTTTTTTTTCCCTTTTGACTGTTGTGAACAGTGCTGCTATTAACATGGTCTGAAAATATCTTCTTGTGATCCTTCCTTCAGTTCTTTTGGGTATATACCTAGAAGTCAAATTGTTGGATCGTACAGTAATTTTATGTTTAGTTTTTTGAGGAACTGCCATACTGTTTCCATAGTGCCTGCACCATTTTACATTCCTTCCAACAGTGCACCAGGGTTGCAGTTTCTCCACATCTTTGCCAATACTTATTTTCCATTTTTATTTTTATTTTGATAGTGGCCATCCTAATAGATGTAAAGTGTTTCTTGTAAAATGGATTCATTTAAGCAATTCAGGGCAAGAAAGCAAGAAGTAAAAATTTATTTTAAAAATCTCATCACCTAGATAAAAGCACTGATTTGTCATTGTTAAAGATGGGAGATATCAGAGCATGCTTATATGCTGGGATTGATCTAGTAGAGGGGGAGAAATTGGGCAGTTCATCTGCAAGGACAGAGGTATAGTAGTCAGCCTATAAGATACTGTAAAATAATCAGCAGTGTGTTTCTTGTTCATACCACAGTCCTCTGAGGACAGACCTCTGTTCAGGGCAGCACTCTTCCAAGCTGTGATTCTGCAATTGGAGCTTCTCCCTCAGTGTGGCTCTGCAGTCCTGGACTCCAGCATTTCCAATCATGCAAGGGTCAGAAAGAGTGTGAGCCAAGAATCTCAAGGAAGACCTTAGGGGCCAAATGGAGAAATGGCTTTCATTAATTTCACCCTATTCCTTTCATTTCCATTCATGCTGTAACCCAGTGAGAAGGAAGGCTGAGAAATGCAGTTTTGTGCTTTTAGGAAGGAAGAAGAATGGATGAACTTCTAGCCAATCTTTGTCATAGAAAGGGAGGCAGAACATTTGGATAATCTTTTATTAGATATAGTTATGTGGACTTGGGGAAGTTCTCTCACTTCTCAGTGAAAAAGGAAGTGAGGGGGTAGAGAGGCAGGGGAGTTCAGGATGTGAGGAAAGAGGGAGTGATGTGGAGTGGTCATCTAAGTGGGTGGAGAGTTAAAATGCTCAGGGGGTACCCTCCCAGGGCGTTGCGGTGCAGTGCCGGCGCTTGGGTCATGGCTGCTGTCTGTCTGCACGTCCAGTAGAGAGCTGACAAGCCGGAAGCCGCAGCCTACAGGTGTGCGTACAGCTGCCAGTCGCTGTGGCGGCCATGGCCTTTGGAAAGTACTGGCTGCTGCTTCCTTTCTGCCTCCTAAACATCATTCAGGTTCCCTTTCAGGTCTGCTATTAACCAGTAGCCCCAGAGGGAAAGGAATTCTGGGAAATGTAATTCTTAGCCTCAGTCAAGGTGGCGAGAGTGCAATCCAGCATACTTGGCTTTATTTCTCATCAAAGCACCTATTCACCACTATTTGAAATATTTTCTGTGTGCTTCCTTTATTTTTTTTTTTTGTTTGTTTGTTTGTTTTCTTGTTAGTATAAAATTTAACTCTATGAAGGTGCTGATTTGGTTTGTCCTCTGTAATTATTGTCAGCACATAGAACAGTGTCTGGCATAGAAAGTATTTGTTGAATGAATGAATTTTTGGACATCCTTTTGGATGTCTTTCTATATACGTGTACACACAGCCACATACAAACAAGTGAAATTTTATAATAATTTTATAAGAATGTTATTTTTTAACATTGTAAAACCATAGCAATAATTCAGTGGCAATAATTGTTGGTCACTATCACACCTTAAAATTGTTATAAAGAATTCCTCCATGCCTATTGCAATATAATTAATTTGCTGATTTGGTTTGTCCTCTGTAATTATTGTCAGCACATAGAACAGTGTCTGGCATAGAAAGTATTTGTTGAATGAATGAATTTTTGGACATCCTTTTGGATGTCTTTCTATATACGTGTACACACAGCCACATACAAACAAGTGAAATTTTATAATAATTTTATAAGAATGTTATTTTTTAACATTGTAAAACCATAGCAATAATTCAGTGGCAATAATTGTTGGTCACTATCACACCTTAAAATTGTTATAAAGAATTCCTCCATGCCTATTGCAATATAATTAATGAATTGCATTAATGTAATCAATTGGTCGTTGTTTGTTAGGCATTGTGCTTGCCTGGCTCTGGATTAATAAGGCAGGCTTGATGAAAATCACAGAAGGGATTCTTTGAAATAAAATCAACACATTATGACTTTTTCAGTATAATTTCAGACTCATTTATCCATACTCATTTATCTATAACTTGAACTTTTTCCCAACTATGGAGTGCTCTTCAAGGGATACCTGTGGGCTAGTGTCTAGAGTGGGTAAAATATGGAATATATTTTCCAGAAGGTCCTTTTCAAATGCTAGACTAGGCAGAGAGAGTGAGACAACTTGTGTTTATTTAGCAATATGATCCATGAAACTTAAAACTTGGTGTGCTAGGACTCACAAATCCTCAGAGGTCTGTGTGCTTTATTCTTATACATTTTCTCCATTCCTTTAGTACTAGGATATAAAAGCAGTAGAACAATAAATAAAAAGCAGTAGAACAAAACATGCTTATGGTATGTTTTGGAGTAACCATTTGGAGCCCAACCATACCCATTCCCCTACTGGGGCTCCAGGCTGGAGGTCTAAATTCGGGAAGTGATGATATATGTAAGTTCAAGGAGGGTATATGTGAGATGCTCTGAATCCAGGCCTGGGAAAATGCAGAATGTCTTTGTAACTTATGAAAATATCATGAACATTCTTCAAAATCAAAGCTTTTTCTTATAACTCTTAACATGTATATGAACCAGCTGCTGCTGCTGCTGCTAAGTCACTTCAGTCATGTTCGACTCTGCATGACCTCAGAGACCGCAGCCTACCAGGCTCCCTGGTCCCTGGGATTCTCCAGGCAAGAAATGAACCAGCTAGTCCTCACCATATACCAGTTAGAACAAGTCTTTGGGAAGAGAACCCAGATGTTGGCCTTTGCAGAATCTGAATAAAGTGAGCATGAAATTCACAAGTGGATACATTGCTCCGATTCCCATCTGTGCTTGTAATCAGGGAGCCTGGGTACCTGGGACTATGTGAGGCGGAGGAGAGCTGTTTAAACACACAGTCAAAAGTGGTGTAGGTAGCAGCTTGACCAGAGGGACTGGTTATCACCTACAAATGGGGACCTGCTGTCACTTACAGCAGGCAAAGCTGAACCCCACAGTCTGGCATGGCCCGGGGGCTCGTGATTGTGGTGCCATCCACTTAGACTCTGAAGAGTCTCATATTTCCACCATCACAGATGGCAAGTGGGACTTAAATTTTCCAAGGTTTCTAGCAGATAATACATTATGTGTATGGTGCTTATTCTCTAGCTGGAAGCCACTGAGAGATTTTGTGAAACTCATCTTGTAATGAGTTTACAGGAATATCATTATTTGTATGTTTCTATATAATTGTTCTAAGGCTTCTTTTTATCATTTCGTTCCCTTAAGTGAGAAAAATACATTGTAGTAAATATATATAGTGAAAGTGAAAGTTGCTCAGTCGTGTCCGACTCTTTGCGACACCGCAGACTATACAGTCCATGGAATTCTCCAGGCCAGAATACTGGAGTGGGTGGCCTTTCCCTTCTCCAGGGGATCCTCCCAACCCAGGGATTGAGCCCAGGTCTCCTGCATTGTAGGCAGATTCTTTACCAACTGAGCCACAAGGGAAGACCAATATATATCGTATGATCTTATTTTTTAAAAACTAAGATTACCAATGCTTAGAAAATTACTAACTCCCTGCATTTTCATGGGGAAAAGATGGAATAAGACACATCACTTTTAAACTTCGATGTCTTGAGTTAGGGGAGTGAAGTAACAGTGAGATTGGAGAGGGATAACATTAATTTTTTTAAATGCTATTATTCACAAAGAGCACATTAATGTTGTAATTTTAGAAAAAGAATTTCAAACCGAAGTGTTTAAATATACAATCAGAGAGATTTTTTTAATCCCTTTATGCTGAATGCAAAACTTAAATGGGAAGAAGTCTCCTTAAAGAAAAAGATGATGGAATCTTGCTACTGATGTTACTGTAAAACCAGAAGCATTCCATTTGTCCATTCATTCATTCATTGAATGTTAACTGAGCCACTGCCACATCCCAGGTACTGTTCTGGCATTATTCTATGTCCAGCAACTAATGGGGCAATTTGTTATCTTCTCTCGCAAAGAGACATAAACAAATGATACATAAGTTTACTAGTGAAAAGTGGTGGTGAGGATAGCTAATGAACGATATAGAGGTAGGGTGGGATGTGGATGGTGTGTCAGGGAAGATCTTACTAAGAGGTGACACTTCAGTAGAGATGTAAGTCAAGCAAAGAAGCAAGCCATAGAGAGATTGGAGCGGGGGCAGTAAATTTCCAGAAAAAGGGAACAACCTGTTCAAAGAACAGCAAGAAGGTGGGGTGACTCAGGAGGAATGAAGGAAAAAGACAAGATCAGGAAGCTGACCACGGCCCAGATGATACAGATCTTATTGGCCAGTGGTAAGCACTTGAGGTTTTATTTAGAATGTAGTGGGGACCGGTCATTAGAGGCTTGTGAGTGGGGCAGCATGGTCTGATACACACTTGAAAATATTCACTTTGGATGTTGTGTGAATAGATTATTGGGGGATGAAAGTAGAAGTCATGGGACAAGTAGGAGACTGTTTCATTAGATGAAACAAAAGGATCTGGGAGAACGTTGACCTCTTTAACTTTCTGGTGCATACTATCATTTGTTTAGGTTCCTTTTGTTGTTGTTGCTCTTGGCTATAAGGAAACCAAATTCAAAGGGAAGCCCCTTTGAAGTCGTAACTGTGGACTGAGTGAGGCCATTGCAACTGAAATAGATTGCTTAAGAGTCTGAGCCACTCAATCATGTAATTGATCCTTGCCTTCTAGACCCATTTAGTTCCGAATGCATCACTTCTCTGGTACTTTGGAATGCTACTGACCTTATGACTTGATGTAGCAGATAACACAAAATGTTTATTGAACAGCTCAAGTTGTATACTTAGTGATGTCCAGTGCTCAGGACCACAGTCTCTGTTGAGGCCTGTTAGGTCTTCAGGAGCTTTTGTTGAATGGTGAGTAGTCCTTTGCTGCAAGGGCAAGCCCCTGCTCTACAATCACAGGAACTGGACTGTAAGTCTTCTATTGGAGCTTTTTAGAGACTATATAGCAACTTTATCATCCACGGAGAACTCTGAAACAGCCATACTTGCTGGGTCAAACAGCCCAAGAAAATAAAGCCCTTGTACTCAGGTTGGATCTGCTGCAGAGCTTTTTTTTGAATTGGACTCTACGAGGAACTGGTAGCCTTTAGTTGCTTACTTGATTAATATGTGAGATCAGTTCTCCACAGTCCAACATATCTTGCCTCCAAAATCCAAAGAGTCCTACTAAGTGCTGAGTGTTGTGCTTAGTGGTAGGAGGTATAAGGTACAATAAGTTTTATCTTTTAATTTAGAGGGAGTACCCCAGGCTTTTGGATCCCTGAAAACTTCATACAGAAGTGGCAGTTCCCTGCTGTCAGGCTTGTTGACAATCCTCTGGCATACATCTCTTACTAGAGCATCTTGGGTACACGACCTGTCTGCCCATCAAGTTCAGACAGCATGATGTTGTCAGTACAGTGAACCAGCATGATGACATGTATGCTGTGAGGATGTGGAAGTTCTTTAGAGACTATACCTTAGAGGGTTAATATAGCCCTGAAGAAAGAAATGCGTTCTGGAATACTTGCTTGACAAAGTTGATCTTTATGCCTTCAGAATATTAGAGAATGGGTATCTTTGGGGAAACATTGTTCTTCCTTTGACAATCCTAATCCAGAGACTTCTAGCTAAGAGTGTTTCACAGTTAAGGAATGTCTTCCTCATCAATTCAGGTCAGTTCAGTCACTCAGTCATGTCTGACTCTTTGCGACCCCGTAGACTGCAGCACACCAGACTTCCTTGTCCATCACCAACTCTCAGAGCTTGCTCAAACTCATGTCCATTGAGTGGGTAATGCCATCCAAGCATCTCATCCTCTGTCATCCCCTTTTCTCATCCCCTTTTCCTCCTGCCTTCAATCTTTCCCAGCATCAGGGTCTTTTCCGATGAGCCAGCTCTTTGCATCAGCTGGCCAAAGTAGTGGAGCTTCAGCTTTGGCATCAGTCCTTCCAATGAATAGTCATCCAGAGACTTCTAGCTAAGAGTGTTTCACAGTTAAGGAATGTCTTCCTCATCAATTCAGGTCAGTTCAGTCACTCAGTCATGTCTGACTCTTTGCGACCCCGTAGACTGCAGCACACCAGACTTCCTTGTCCATCACCAACTCTCAGAGCTTGCTCAAACTCATGTCCATTGAGTGGGTAATGCCATCCAAGCATCTCATCCTCTGTCATCCCCTTTTCTCATCCCCTTTTCCTCCTGCCTTCAATCTTTCCCAGCATCAGGGTCTTTTCCGATGAGCCAGCTCTTTGCATCAGCTGGCCAAAGTAGTGGAGCTTCAGCTTTGGCATCAGTCCTTCCAATGAATAGTCATGATTCATTTCCTTTAGGATTGGCAGGTTTGATCTCCTTGCAGTCCAAGCAATTCTCAAGAGTCTTCTCCAGCACCACAGTTCCAAAGCATCGATTCTTCAAGATTCAGCCTTCTTCATGGTCCAACTCTCACACATGTCCATGACTATTGAAAAAAACATAGCTTTGACTATATGGAATTTTGTTTGCAAAGTAATTAATGCCTCTTCTTTTTAATAGGCTCCTAGGTTGGTCATAACTTTCCTTCCAAGGAGCAAGCATCTTTTAATTCATGGCTGCAATCACCATTTGCAGTGATTTTGGAGCCCAAGAAAATCAAATCTGTCAGTGTTTCCATTGTTTCCTCATCTATTTGCCATGAAGTGATGGGACCAGATGCCATAATGTTAGTATTTGAATGCTGAGTTTTAAGCCAGTTTTTTTCACTCTCCTCTTTCACTTTCATCAAGAGGCTCTTTAGCTCTTCTTCGCTTTCTGCCATAGGGTGGTATCATCTGCATATCTGAGGTTATTGATATTTTTCCCTGCCATCTTGATTCCAGCTAGTGTTTCATCTAGCCCAGCATTTCTCATGATGTACTCTACATGTACATTAAATAAGCAGGGTGACAATATACAGCCTTGACATACTCCTTTCTCAATTTTGAGCCAGTCTGTTGTTCCATGTCTGGTTCTAACTGTTGCTTCTTGACCTGCATATGGGTTTCCTAGGAGGCAGGTAAGCTTGCCCGGTATTCCCATCTCTTGAAGAATTTTCCAGTTTGTTGGTGATCCACACAGTCAAGGGCTTTAGCATACTCAAAGAAGCAGAAGTAGATATTTGTCTGGAATTCTCTTGCTTTTTCTATGATACAACTGAAGTTGTCAATTTGATCTCTACTTCTTTTCCTTTTCTAACTCCAGCTTGAACATCTGGAAGTTCATGGTTCATGTACTATGGGAGCCTGACTTGGAGAATTTTGAGCATTTCCTTGCTAGTGTGTGAGATAGAGTATTGTGCAGTAGTTTGAACATTCTTTGGCATTGCCCTTCTTTGAGATTGGAATGAAAGCTGACCTTTTCCAGTCCTGTGGCCACTGCTAAGTTTTCCAAATTTGCTGGCATATTGAGTGAAGCACTTTCACTGCACCGTCTTTTAGGATTTGAAATAGCTCAACTGGGATTCCATCACCTCCACTAGCTTTGTTTGTAGTGATGCCCACTTGACTTCACATTCTAGGATGTCTGACTCTAGGTGAGTGATCCACCATCATGGTTATCTGGGTTGTGAAGATCTTTTTTGAATAGTTCTTCTGTGTATTCTTGCCACCTCTTCTTAATATCTTCTGCTTCTGTTAGGTCCATACTATCTCTGTCCTTTATTGAGCCCATCTTTGTGTGAAATGTTCCTTCGGTATCTCCAATTTTCTTGAAGAGATCTCTAGTCTTTCCCATTCTATTGTTTTTCTCTATTTCTTTGCATTGATCATTTGGGAAGCCTTTCTTATCTTTCCTTGCTATTCTTTGAAACTCTACATTCAGATGGGTATATCTTACCTTTTCTCCTTTGCCTTTAGCTTCTCTTCTTTTCTCAGCTATGTGTAAGGCCTCCTCAGAAAACCATTTTGTCTTTTTGCATTTCTTCTTGAGGATGGTTTTGATCCCTGCCTCATATACAGTGTTACCAACCTCCAGTTCTTCAGGCACTTTGTCAGTTCTAATCTCTTGAATCTATATGTCACTTCCACTGTGTAATTGTAAGGGATTTGATTTAAGTAATTACTGAATGTTCTAGTGGTTTTCCCTACTTTCTTCAATCTAAGTCTGAATTTGGCAATATGGAGTTCATGATCTGAGTCACAGTCTGCCCCTGGTCTTGTTTTTGCTGACTGTATAGAGCTTCTCCATCTTTGGCTGCAAAGAATATAATCAGTCTGATTTCGGTGTTGACCAGCTGGTGATGTCCATGTGTAGAGCTGTCTCTTGTGTTGTGGGAAGAGGCTATATTCTATGACCAGTGCGTTCTCTTGGCAAAACTCTGTTAGCTTTGCCCTGCTTCACTTTGTACTCCAAAGCCAAACTTGCCTGTTACTCCAGGTATCTCTTGCTTCTTACTTTTGCATTCCAGTCCCCTGTGATGAAAAGGACATCGTTTTGTTGTTGTTGTTGTTGTTAAGTTTTCAGTGTCATATCTGATTGCCTTTTCATAGTGTTCATGAGGTTCTCAGGGCAAGAATGCTGAAGTGGTTTCCCACTCCCTTTCCTAGTGGACCACATTGTGTCCAACTTCCACCATGACCCATCCATGTTGGGTGGCTCTGCACAGCATGGACCACCCATGCTGCTGAGTTTTATTGAGTTAGACAAGGCTGTGATCCACATAGTCTTCCTCATAGCAGATAACATTCATCTCTCTACCTGAAAGGTGGTCATCGGCGTGATTACAGTTATTCTGGGTCACCTGTCTTCTTTCATTTCAGTAACTAGGATGAAGCGAGCTGCTCTCTATCTCCCTCCTTCCCTAGATTGTTTAGCTGTACTTTGTAGAAACCAGAAACCGGGGACTTAGCTCTCAGTTGAGGCATCTAAAGTCTTTCTGTTGCATTAGTTAATTCTCTTCTCTTCTCTATAAATCTATTAACCCATCCATCATCTCTTCATCCATCCATCCATCCACCCATCCATTCTGTGCTGCGCTTCGTCGCTCGGTTGTGTACAACTCTTTGCCTGCTGGGCTCCTATTGTCCATCTATCCATACATCTACATAAACTTGCATTTGAAAATTATTTATATGAATGCAAAATATACCAAAAATAGAATTAAAATATACAAAAAAAATTGGCTCAAATGTGGCATAACATATCCATAAAGTTAGGTAAAACCTGCAAAGAAAGGCAAGGTGGCATGCAGAGAAGTTCAGAAGGAATGAGGGAGCAGTGAGGAGTTCCATCTTGTAAGAGACTCTGAGGGCTGGGACTGGCAGGGTCCTGGTCTGTCCCCTGTGGTCAGAGTGCACCTCATGGAGGGATGAAAGCAAGGCTTCTAAAGAGGGGTGCTCACCTCCCACTTCCGTGACAAGCGCCTATGCTGCTTTGCTGTACCCCTGTGGATGTGAGGTGCTCTTGCCGTTTGTGAGTCTCCGTCTTTCCATCTAGTTCAGTTCAGTTCAGTCGCGCAGTCATGTCCGACTCTTTGCGACCCCATGAATCACAGTACACCAGGCCTCCCTGTCCATCACCAACTCCTGGAGTTCACTCAGACTCACGTCCATTGAGTCCATGATGCCATCCAGCCATCTCATCCTCGGTCGTCCCTTTCTCCTCCTGCCCCCAATCCCTCCCAGCATCAGGGTCTTTTCCAATGAGTCAACTCTTCGCATGAGGTGGCCACAGTACTGGAGCTTCAGTTTTAGCATCATTCCTTCCAAAGAAATCCCAGGGTTGATCTCCCTCAGAATGGACTGGTTGGATCTCCTTGCAGTCCAAGGGACTCTCAAGAGTCTTCTCCAACACCACAGTTCAAAAGCATCAATTCTTCGGTGCTCAGCCTTCTTCACAGTCCAACTCTCACATCCATACATGACCACAGGAAAAACCATAGCCTTGACTAGACGGACCTTAGTCAGCAAAGTAATGTCTCTGCTTTTGAATATACTATCTAGGTTGGTCATAACTTTTCTTCCAAGGAGTAAGCGCCTTTTAATTTCATGGCTGCAGTCACCATCTGCAGTGATTTTGGAGCCCAAAAAAACAAAGTCTGACACTGTTTCTACTGTTTCCCCATCTATTTCCCATGAAGTGATGGGGCCAGATGCCATGATCTTCGTTTTCTGAATGTTGAGCTTTAAGCCAACTTTTTCACTCTCCTCTTTCACTTTCAACAAGAGGCTTTTTAGCTCCTCCTCACTTTCTGCCATAAGGGTGGTGTCATCTACATATCTGAGGTTATTGATATTTCTCCCAGCAATCTTGATTCCAGCTTGTGTTTCTTCCAGCCCAGCGTTTCTCATGATGTACTCTGCATATAAGTTAAATAAGCAGGGTGACAATATACAGCCTTGAAGTACTCCTTTTCCTATTTGGAACCAGTCTGTTGTTCCATGTCCAGTTCTAACTGTTGCTTCCTGACCTGCATACAGATTTCTCAAGAGGCAGGTCAGGTGGTCTGGTATTCCCATCTCTTTCAGAATTTTCCACAGTTTACTGTGAACCACACGGTCAAAGGCTTTTGCATAGTCAATAAAGCAGAAGTAGATGTTTTTCTGGACCTCTCTTGCTTTTTCCATGATCCAGCGGATGTTGGCCATTTGATCTCTGGTTCCTCTGCCTTTTCTAAAACCAGCTTGAACATCAGGGAGTTCATGGTTCACATATTGCTGAAGTCTGGCTTGGAGAATTTTGAGTATTACTTTACTAGCATGTGAGATGAGTGCAATTGTGTGGTAGTTTGAGCATTTTTTGGCATTGCCTTTCTTTGGAATTGGGATGAAAACTGACCTTTTTCAGCAAAGAACCATGCAAACTTGGCTTTGCCTTCCTCTTTCTTTCTTCATCTCTTTTATTATTTCTGTTGCTTTCCAGGTAAATACAGATGTAGGAAGAATGAAAAATCAACTTTGTTAAAGGCCTTTCCTTTGTGTTTATTTTTGTTCTTTTGGCAATTTTATTTGGGAAATTTGTTTATTAAAAAGAAAATAATTAAGGATTTCAATAAGAAAATTTGTAATTAAAACTTTATATACTGATTCCAGGCTCCTTTAAACATTAATTTCAATTATGGAATATTTCAAATATATGAAAGTCAAAAGAAATATGGTACATACAATATGCTTAGTTACTTAGTCATATACAACTCTGATACCCTTTGGACTATAGCCCACCAGGCTCCTCTGTCCATGGGATTTTTCAGGCAAGAATACTGCAGTTGGTTGCCATTTCCTTCTCCAAGGGATCTTCCTGACCCAGAAACCATATCCACATCTCCCGTGTCTCTGGCATTGCAGGCAGATTCTTAACCCACTGACCCAAAGGATGCCCGTATATACCATATACCCATCACTAAAATTAAACAAATTTTAAACTTTTGCTGTTTTCCTTCAAGTTTCTCATTCTCTTTTAGTTTTTACTTTGTAGAAAATAAAGCATTATGAATGTATAAAAAAATCTACCCCTCCACTTTCCATCTTCCTCTTACTCCAGAAGTGTATTTTTATTATTCCTAAGCATGTTTTTGTGCTTTTATTATACCTTATATATTTATGAATACTGATTTTTTGTTAGTATTTTATGCATCTCACATCATGCATAAAATAAATGCATAAACATTTTAAGTCTGTTCTTGTTGACTCATGGAGTTCTCTTTTAAATGTTTTTAGATATTAGAATTCATTGTACCCTTGAATTACTTTGTCACTCTGCTTATTTAACTTATATGCAGAGTGTATCATGAGAAACACTGGGCTGGAAGAAGCACAAGCTGGAATCAAGACTGCCCGAAAAAATATCAATAACCTGAGATACGCAGATGACACTACCCTTATGGCAGAAAGTGACGAGGAACTAAAAAGCCTCTTGTTGAAAGTGAAAGAGGAGAGTGAAGAAGTTGGCTTAAAGCTCAACATTCAGAAAAACTGGAAGAAACACAAGCTGGAATCAAGATTGCCGGGAGAAATATCAATAACCTCAGATATGCAGATGACACCACCCTTATGGCAGAAAGTGAAGAGGAACTAAAAAGCCTCTTGATGAAAGTGAAAGTGGAGAGTGGAAAAAGTTGGCCTAAAGCTCAATGTTCAGAAAACTAAGATCATGGCATCTGGTCTCATCACTTCATGGGAAATAGATGGGGAAACAGTGGAAACAGTGTCAGACTTATTTTTTTGGGCTCCAAAATCACTGCAGATGGTGACTGCAGCCATGAAATTAAAAGACGCTTACTCCTTGGAAGGAAAGTTATGACCAACCTTGATAGCATGTTAAAAAGCAGAGACATTACTTTGCCAACAAAGGTCCATCTAGTCAAGGCTATGGTTTTTCCAGTAGTCATGTATGGATATGAGAGTTGGACTGTGAAGAAAGCTGAGTGCTGAAGAATTGATGCTTTTGAACTGTGGTGTTGGAGAAGACTCTGGAGAGTCCCTTGGACTGCAAGGAGATCCAACCAGTCCATCCTAAAGGAGATCAGTCCTGGGTGTTCATTGGAAGGACTGATGCTAAAGCTGAAACTCCAATACTTTGGCCACCTCATGCGAAGAGTTGACTCATTGGAAAAGACCCTGATGCTGGGAGGGATTGGGGGCAGGAGGAAAAGGGGATGACAGAGGATAAGATGGCTGGATGGCACCACCACTCGATGGACGTGAGTTTGCGTGAACTCTGGGAGATGGTAAAGGACTGGGAAGCCTGGCGTGCTGCGATTCATGGGGTCACAAAGAGTCAGACACGACTGAGCGACTGAACTGAACTGAAGATAACGCATGTCCCACTCTGGTCCCACCCCAAGCCCCATCAGCCACCCTATATCAACTGTGCCCACGTGTTTCTCTTCCCTCCAATCCATCTCCAGTGCGAACCCTACCCC
The DNA here is from genome assembly GCA_006408695.1 of Aepyceros melampus. Lineage (NCBI taxonomy): Eukaryota > Metazoa > Chordata > Mammalia > Artiodactyla > Bovidae > Aepyceros > Aepyceros melampus. Next base: position 368,790 of record SJXQ01006934.1, on the reverse strand, counting down.
AGGCCTCTGTGCCCCCTCACCTGGTCCATCACAATAGCTTGATGATTCCTAGCCCTCCCTCCTGCTCCACATTCCCTTCTCTGCAGAGCGGCCAGGTCTTCTTAGAAAAACCGAAAACACGCTGCTTCCCTGCCTGAAATTCTCCACTGCCTGCTGCACCTAGAAGGCGGGGACTCCTGCCAGGTCTCCTGCCTGGCCTGAGCCTGTCCACCCACCTCTGCAGCATCCCTCAGCCCCTCCCCACCTCCGCCTTGCAAAGGGCTCACCACCGCTGTTGTTCTTGGAACTCACCCACCTTCCCCCCACTCACAGCCTCTGTCTTTGTTGAGCCCCCATCTGGGAGGCTCCTGGTACTTCTCTCCAGATGGGCTGCTTCTCCTTCTCTGGGTCTCCTTTTAAACTGGGCCTCCTTGAGGAGCCCTGCCCAGGGCACCAGATCTAATGCTATCCTAAAACCACAGCACACTCCATCTCATGTTACCCAATAGTGCAGTTTATAATAAGAAATAATTGTTTGGTCTTTGTCCTCAAGTCTGGCACAGAGCTCCTAAAACTCGTGCAATTTCCTAAGTGATGAGAGAGACCAAGGTATTTTTGTTGGAGAACCAACCGCGTGGTTGTATGTGCATGCTAAGTCGCTTCAGTTGTGTCTGATTCTTTGCAACCCTATAGAGCATAGCCCGCCAGTCTCCTCAGACCATGGGATTCTCCAGGCAAGAATACTGGAGTGGGTTGCCATTCCCTTCTCCAGGGGCTCTTCCCAACCCAAGGATCAAACCCACGTCTCTTATGTCTCTTGCACTGGCAGGTGGGTTCTTTATCACTAGCGCGACCTGGAAGCCCAACCGGGTGGTTAGAGGGCTGGAAATTTCAGCCCCGCCCCCGACCTCCAGGGAGGAGGCAGGCGCTAAAGGTTGAATCAGTCCCCAATGGCCAATGACTTAATCAAGCATGCTTATGTTACGAAGCCTCCATGAAAACCCAAAGGATGGGGTTCAGAGAGCTTCTAAGATTGCTGAACATGTGGCAATTGGGGCAGGGGTGGACCTGGGGAGGGCATGGAGCTCCATGTCCTTTCTTTACACCCTGCACTGTGCATCTCTCCATTCTGGCTCTTCTTGAAGTGCATTCTTTTACAATCTTCTTATTTTAAACTATTACTTACTCTAGTAACTGAAAGGTTTCTCCCCATAGGCTGTTCCAGCAAAGTAACTGAACCCAAGGAGGGGGTCATGGACGCCTCCAATCTACTGCCTGGTCTTCCAGAAGCACAGGCCACAATCTAGACTTGCCATTGGCATCTGAAGTCGGAGCTGGGGTGAGCTGGGGTGAGGGCAGTCTGTGGACCGAGGCCTGAGCCTGTGAGATCTGATGCTTTCAGACAGATGGTGTTGGAATTGTGAATTGTAGGATACTCGAGAAGGAAATGGCAACCCACTCCAGTATTCTTGTCTGGAGAATCCCAGAGACAGAGGAGCCATGGGCTGCCGTCTACGTGGTTGCACAGAGTCGGACATAGCTGAAGCGACTTAGCAGCAGCAGCAGCTGGTGTCGCAGACTTGCTGGTAGAGTGAACCGCCCCCCCCCAACACACATACACACAGCAACTGGCACCAGGGCCTTGCCAAGCCCCGTCTTCACTCTCTGAAGGCGTGCATGAGTGCTTTTGTGTACCGGTTCACTGTCTGTCTCACCCCCTAGAACACAAGCTCCGTGGCAGAAGGAAAGGTGAACCCCACATTCCCACTATGCTCTCGGTGCCTAGAATAAAGCAGAGCCCACACTAGACACGCAGGACGTGTGTGCTGAATAATGAATTTCCATTTATAACAAAATCTGACGCTCAGGGTACTTAAAGGGTTATGATTTTACTCATATATTTTGCTGAATAATTTGCAAAACAAACACAAAATTTAATGAGAGCCCAAATGTACTTAACCATGCAATTTCTAACAGTCTCCCTGTTAATTTCTCCCCCAAAACACAGCAGTTACCAGGGAAAAAATAACTATATATTATGTGAGGATTAAGACATGCACTTAAGGAATAAAAGGAATCACAGGTATTGATCAACACAAGATAACACATTATTCAAGGTTACCATGATTTCCTTTGGCTCTTAGGTCAAACCTACTTAAGGAGCCAACTAGTCACTCTTAAAACATGCTACTGGAAAATTCTTCCAATAGGTGGACCACATTTATGGTCAAAGAAGAAAACAAGGGAATATAAATACTGCTATAATGCTACTGGTCACCATAATCTACAGAAACAACCACATTTTGCATAAACGATGAATTGTTACTTGTTTAATTTACAGGATGGATTTTTCTACTGCCAGAATTTCTTATGAACATATTCATAAAGACAACTCCTGTAAAAGCTCAAAGCTACTTTGTGGGCTAACCAATTCTTTCTAAACTGCTATAATGCTGTCCTATTGTTCTAGAAAGTGGGGATAAATAGGTTTTATTTCAGCTTTATTTTCTTACGAACATCCATTTAAGTACAGTCCTCAGGGGACATTTGTCAAATCCAGGATCGTTCAGATCAAGCCAAGCACAGTGCCTTGGACTGAGTGAGCGATGAGCAAACTTCTTTGAAATGAATTTAAAATGTGAGAAGGCGTGGCAATATTACAATTCTAAGTACACGTCTTCGATTTTAAAAGCATTTCACATTCGATTTCAAATATCTCCGTGAATATGTGGCCACTGCTTTCATGTAAGGTCAGCTGAGAAGCATGAGGGTGGAGATAAACGCATCCATGGTGACGGGAGGAGGGAAGGATGGAGCGGCTGGACCAGAGGCAGGAGTGAGCATGCGCAAGGCTAGCTGGGGAGCTGGGGGTGTCCTCTGGCATGGCTGGAGCAGGCTGGGGATTGAAATGGAGAGAAATGCAGGAGCCAGATCCTAGGTGACCAGAAGGCTGAGACTTTACCCCTGATGCTGATGGGAACTCTGATATTTATACAGAGGAATTATCTATACATGACATGTTTGTGTTAGAAAATCAACTCTGATGCAACTGTGGGGAACAAATCAGTGACCATTACCATCACTGAGAAATTGACAAGGAGGGTCTGGGACAACAGGCAGAAATCACCCAAATGCCAACTTCCTCTTTCATCTTCTACAGCTGGTGACTTATACCTCAGAAATATAAGGGAAAATGCACATGCATTTTTACCCATTTAACTCTATTGCATTTTTACTATTTATCTATTCTCCCTTCCAACTTCAGGCCAGTTACTTTAGCTGGAATTATTTTTTAAAAATCCTCTCTCACATAATTCATCCTTTCAAGAAATCTATTTGAGTGTGCCTCTTAGATACCCCAAAACTCTGGGCACTCGAGGTCCAAAATTATCCCTATCTTGGTTCTTTTTGTAGGGGAAAAAAAAAAACTATAATAAAGCTCAGTTCTCTATGAATGCCATTTTCCCCCCAGTTGCTAACTGAGGTTCTCTGGGCTCCACAACCTTTGCATATGGTGGGGACACAGCTAAGAAGGCGTGACTTCCATGGCAACTTACATTTGTCCCTTCCCAGATGACACCCACAGCTTTCCAAAAGATACCTACCAGAAAAGGAGCAAACATAAATCTACTTCCTTTCATCTTAAAGAACCCATATTCACGCAACTCTACATGAAAAGCAAAGCCGTAATTTTTCCAGGTGGATCACATCACAATGACCCACAACCTTGCAAGTACCCTGAAGTTCATCTTCTATCTTAGCCTTCTTTAAATAATCTCCCCCCACCAAATCCTAGCATTCCCTTGGAATTATCCTGTTTTCCTGTTTATTTTTAAGTGCTGTTTTCCATTGTAAATGTCAATTCATTCTGTACTTGGATTCAAAAGTTACCTTTGACCCTAACGAAGTTCATAAAACAAAGCAACCTCCTTGTAAATGTAGTTCTGAAACTGTACTAATTTATCATTGGGAAATTGCCAATAAAAAAGGCTTTCAGGAGGTACTGTTAAGTGCCTAGGCTCCTTTAACAAAATGCAATTATCCACTCTGTGTCTGTTTCCTCTCTGTAAGATGAGGGTTTGGATGACAAGGTTTCAAAGATTCCCTCAGACTCAAATTCTTTGATTCTCCATCAAGGCAGCAGAATTCTGGCATAAAAGCATAATACAATACTGTTGCTGCTGCTGCTGAGTCACTTCAGTCGTGTCCGACTCTGTGTGACCCCATAGACGGCAGCCCATCAGGCCACCCTGACCCTGGGATTCTCTATTTCCATCTTGCTGGAGAAAACGATTTTAATGCCCATCCAACCTGAAAAAGTAGGATTTAATTTTTAAAAATGACAGAAAAATAGATTGGCTCTGAATTTTTTCCTTGTAATAAAGACTTCAGAATTTACTCTTTCCTGATTCAAAGTCGTGCTCCTTAGAACCAAAGGGTGCCTGTTTTTGTTCTCTGGACTGCCAAAATTAACACTAAAGTTAAAATTATAGATGCCAATAAAATTACCACATGCAGTAGATACCATGACTCATAAAAACAAGTCAAACATGCCTGTAAAATGTATGGTGGGTATAGCGATAATACAAGTCTATTCCTTTAACAAGCTGTTCAGAGGACGAAGAATGTTGCCAAGGTTTATCTTCCATACCCTTGGGCCTGAGGAAATCATAAGCTCTCTGAGGTTAAGTGAACAGCTTCTCAGAAGCAGAACATCACACAAATGTTAGTGTTTTACAATTAAGTTTAATTTATTAACCCTGATTTTATGTATACATGTTGTTTTTGGGTCTTTTAACAGATTTTTTTTTTTTAAGCCATTGAAAAAAAAAAACACACACACACAGCCCCTTCCTATACACCCTCCTGCAGATAGAAATACCCTTTCAGCAGGGCAGACATATAACCATCATCAACTTACATGATGCTTCATTTTAAGCAGCTTTCCCTAGAAATCAAATTACGGTACTTGACTTTCAAATGTCTGTATCAGAAATTTAAAAGGAAACTGGCACTGAAAAGGGCTCTTTTACCAGTTTACTGCATGTCTGGCTTAATGCCACTGATCTTAGAAATTTAAGGTTGAATCTCAATTGCAATCATCAATGGCACTGACAATAAAATTTTTTTTTAATATTTAGAAACTCTCTACATTCTTTCGAAAGCTCCTTGGTATTTTATTTCAAGTCTTGATGGAGTTCTTGTAAAAAAGGTCTAACTCCTAAGCTATTAGTTGAATAACTTGTTTTAATTCAAAAGAGAATGTAAATAAGAAGCTCTCATTAATAATACTACAGTTAATGGTGTCAATCAGCTATGACTTACTAAGAAACTTCTGCTGCTGCCGCTGCTAAGTCGCTTCAGTCGTGTCCGACTCTGTGCAACCCCATAGATGGCAGGCAGCCCACCAGGCTCCCCTGTCCCTGAGATTCTCCAGGCAAGAACACTGGAGTGGGTTGCCATTTCCTTCTCCAATGCATGAAAGTGAAAAGTGAAAGTGAAGTCGCTCAGTCATGTCCGACCCTCAGCGACCCCATGGACTGCAGCCTACCAGGCTTCTTTGTCCACGGGATTTTCCAGGCAAGAGTACTGGAGTGGGGTGCCATTGCCTTCTCTGAAGAAACTTCTAAGGAGAGTTAAATAAGAGTGGTCACACTGGCAGATGGCACATGTGCACAAATACAAATGGGTTAGTGTCCACCGTCATCACCTGTTTAGCAGTCCGTCTAATGCAGAGATGCACTAGGAAGGTCTAATGACAAATCAATTGCTTCACTGGTTTGCAGAAGAAACCTGTCATCTTCCCCAAGCTACAAGCTTGCATTAGTCATATTAGCTAACACTCTCATTACTGAGATTGGACTATTGATAAAAATAAACAAATAAATAAACTGTCTGAGGATAAGCAGAGATGGACAAACACAAAGGGTGGAGAATCAGATAGAGAAGACAATCGACGGACAGGGAGAAGTGAGAGCTCCTTGGCTCAGGAGCTGTCTTCACCATCAGCAAGGATGATGACTGACATCTCTGACCACAAAGATGGAACACGTCTGGACCATGCCACTAGTGCAATAGATTGTGAGCTGAGAAGTCAGGATGGAAATAAGAGCCATTGGGCCAATTTATCTGTTTCTGTAATTCACAAACCTTTGCTAAGAAGTCTCCACATCATAACCCACGTGGTGTGTATATTTAGGCACTACAGAATAAAGCTATTGACACGTCAGGCACTCAAATGTGGTCGAGCAAATAGTTATTACATATATACATGAGGCAAGGTAAGACCCGGCTAGCCAGTGAGATAGGGCAAGGAAATGGCAACCCACTCCAGCATTTTTGCCTGGGAAATCCCACGGGCAGAGGAGCCTGGAGGGTTACAGTTCCCAGGGTGGCAAAGAGTTAGACACGACTTAGCAACTAAACAACAAGAAACCACTGAGATGTTTTCCATCAGCAGTCTCCTCGCTCTCTAGTCCCTCATCCAGAGCTAGGTTAAGGCCACTTACCCCCAGCAATAAAATCACAACGAAATACCAGTCACAGATGACCACAGGTAATAAGAGCTCTCAGATGTCATGCAATTCTGTAAGTGAAAGTCGCTCAGTCGTGTCCGACTCTTTGCGACCCCACGGATTATACCGCCCATGGAACTCTTCAGGCCAGAATACTGGAGTGGGTAGCCTTTTCCTTCTCTAGGGGATCTTCCCAATCCAGGAATCAAACCCGGGTTTCCTGCATTGCAGGCAGATTCTTTACCAACTGAGCTATCAGGGAAGCCCCAATTCTGTAAGGCACTTGGCTAACCAGAGTCCTATGTAATATGTGTGTTTTCCTTTTCTTCGTTATAAGCATATCATATAGGACAGCATCTAAATTTCTATTTTAAGCTACTTCTCTTCCATCTCCATTCTGTATGGGAACCTAGCCTGACAACAGAGATAGTAGATGCTCCAAAATCCATGGATGCTACTTCCCAAGTCTAGTTCATTATAAATCAATCTAAAATTTCCAGAGCCACTCTCTTTCATTCTTCGTAAGTTAGAATCACCATAGCTAATTCTCAACCTTTGTAGTCTTTGCTTAATCTGTTTAGGTCCTAACTACACTGTGACCAACTTCTATAAAATACAGTCATAATAGAACAATTAAATACAGTTCAAAAATATATGTTGAAATTCCCAAATTAAAATCAAATCATACAGGATGACTGCAACCAACTCCCCAAGGACTGCACAAATATCACCCCTTCCAAATGTTATTGAAAGAGCTATAGACAGGTACACAGGGACGAGAGACTACAAAAAGCCAGACACACATGCACACACACATAGAGGAAACTCCCAACTCACTGCACCAGAAGTAACTTTTCTTTCAAAAGTATGGCATTACAAGACAGTGGTAGAGGCCACGGACTTTGTTAGCCAAAACTTGAAGTTCAGAGCCCAGTTCTGTTCCTCATTAGCTGTGTCATTTGGAGCAAATTAATTTTTTTTTTTTTGAGTCTTACTGTCTTTTTCCCTAAGGTGTACAGTGTGATGCTCACCTTACAGAGTTATGGAAGGGATTAAATGAGATAATGGATGCTGAGTGCTGACATGGTCCTTGAGACATAACAGATATTTAATAAGTAGTAGTTAGTATTAAAATGATCATCCCCAAGCCCACCTAAATTTATTCAATTTACTCTTTTATGGTGTTTGAATTTCTACTAATAAAAAATAATTTGATCCTTTAAAGAAAGCTTTTAAGAAATAATCTAAGGCATCAGTGAGAAACAGAGAGGGCAGTAGTTGTTCTCACTCTGGCATGAATTAGATTGATTAGATTGCTCACCTCCTGATTCTTGCCTGTGAGCATGGGCACTGAGTGAATGGAATATTTTGCCTGGGAGGCAGAAAAATTAAGATATAACCTATTATAACATATAGCATTTAGGATGTATTATTGGGCTGGAAAGGATTGGGAAATATGCATTACACAGGGATTTTGGAAATAGAAAAACACTAAAAGATGGGAAATTGTTTGGACAGAGTCACAGGGATATAGAGAAAGTTGGCCTATTTTAAGATTTTTGGCTGGGCTGATCTTTTACCTAAGAAAGGGAAAGGAAACTCAGCACTTCAGTACCCTTATGTGCTGAAGATCAGTGATGCTAGGAGTTAAATTTCTAATGAAACCTGGGATGGAAAGAGTCACCATGCTCATTTCCTCTAAGGAAAACATCCCATAGAATTCAAACAAGTGACTGCCATACAAAACATCAGAAGTCTTTGCAACCCCATGAACCTTAACCTGCCAGGCTCCTCTGCCCATGGAATTCTCCACACAAGAACACTGGAGTGGGTTGCCATTTCCTTCTCCAGGGGATCTTCCTGATCCAGGGATCCAACACAGGTCTCCTGCATTGCAGGCAGATTCTTTACCATCTGAGCCACCATGGAAGCTTACTCCCTACTTATAAATAGTTTGTCCAAGAATACTATTCTTCCTATTCAAGTAAATCATAACCAGTGTCCATATTTAAGGGACTCACCTTCACATCTGGTCTTAACAACAATCCTTTACCAGAGTGTAAGGCGCTGTCTGTAAACATACCTCAAGGTAAGAACAATCATCATTTCTAGAGTTACAGACTTAACTCCTGAGGTCTACCTCAGTATTAACCCATCCCAAAGAAGACTGTTTAAATGAACAAACAGCATTCTCACCCTCTATGACAAATTAATGCTTTCTGAACCATCTCTGTTCTTAACTACTACTGCCTGCTTTCCATGTGTAGGCAACTGCTAGGAGAAATGAATTGTAGAGGAAGGCACAAATCTTGATCTTTGCCTTCAGCGGGCTTACAATTTATATGGGGAAACATGATATAAATGTGTAAAAATACAAGCAATTATAGTATGTTCAAATTACTGTTTCAAACATCCTTAAAAGAGATATAAGAAAATACTTGAATGGCTAGAAGATTAACTCCCATAATAGGAATCTGGTCAAATTACATCTATCTATCTATCTGTCTAGAGAAGTTGAGTCTATAATAGGACTAAGAAATGACCTTCTACAATCAAAGAAACCCTTCTGTGGGAAGCAGATTTTGAATAAGGTCTTTAAGAATGAGCAGAATTAATGGGTGTGGGGACATGATATTCTCAACATGGTATGACGTGACCAAACATCCTTTGAAACTGACTCAACATCCTCAACTTTGCTTTGAAGATGCCAAGTATTAGTCACAAGGAAGACATAACTTCACAATGAAGAAAGGGAACAAGCATTCTTTCCTTCAGTGAAAGGGTGAACTATGAGGGTGGATATGAGAGCAAAGAGATGTTCAAGGGGCCTGCCCAAGGTAGCGTTTGTACTATTTTAAAATGTTCTAGTTGTTATCACAAATTGCACTTATGACTCTCAGAAATATTTTTTACTAGAAAGTGCTAAAACCATCAATTTGATGAGATGGTAAAACCATGCTTCCAGATTTGCCAAGTTTCAATTTGGAGTATGTGATGTACCTTTGAGAATCAAATTTTACAGCCTCACTGTTTTGTGTTTTTTTTGTTTTTTTTTTTTTAAAAGAGCTTTTGTGTGAAAGTCCATGGATGTCGTAAGAAAACAGCCCTGTAATCACCTGGATCCTAAACAGATGATGATGAGATATGCTTACTTCCTGAGCAGTTAATAGCAACCTCTGTCTGATGTTAGTGCTGGAAACAGCCCCTGCACGTATAAATCAGGCTTTCTGGGACTTCAGTGCATCGCATATAGGTTAACAGGCCAAATAACACACAAATGTTATTCAGGGATGATATCGAGAAGAAAAAGTTTGCAAATAATGTATACTGAATGCCTCCATCAGAGGGGTGAAAGAGATATTACAGCTGATGGAAATGTGGAGCTATTTAATTATTTCCAATTCACATATCCTACAGCTGACTCTGGTTTCTGATGTGAGGCTGGGATGCATCAGGCTGTGGAAGTGGCATCTTGCGATCACCTCCACGGGGCACCTCTCCTGCCTGAGACTGAGACTGCAGAGGGATTATCACAGCAAGATCACGTTTTAGGGACAGGACATCCTTATCCAAGGGGCTGCAGACATTTGACCGTGTTTCTTTGCACACAACCACTCTTGAAAGAAAACGAGGGGAAACCTACCTGGCCCTTTCTGGACTGGCTCCATCCCCCAGGTAGCTCTGGCGCTAAAGCCTGGTGCATGCTAGGGGTTAGCATTCAGGCACAAGAAGGAGCCAGTAACAGAAACGGACGTCCTAGAATCTGGAATAAGAAGAGAGAGTAAACCTTCCAGTCATAATATTCTAAATGAGCATTTCAGAAGGGCTACCGAGGGCCCATGGACCCCACAGTGATCTGGTACTTTACCTGAGTATATCTACTTGAAAAAATAAATAAGTTCCAGAACTCTCAGCTCTTCTGACAATTCAGATCTGGAGATTTTGGCACAAGTTCAGTTCAAAAGCTTGGCACAAAAAGCACCTTGAAAAGGCTTTGTGAATGGACTTTCACCAGTCATGATTTTAGGGGGAAAAAATAATCTTCCTTCCCCTTCTCCCCTCCTGTTTTCCCAGACAGCTGGCATCCCAGCCCATGCCCGCCCGTCCATCACTGGCCCCTGGGGGCCCTGAGCCGACAGCCCACTGCAGTGCCTTGGGAATCTGCAGTGTCACTCCTCTGCTGCCTGTCCTCTGCAAAGTGAAGTCATAGGCCTGCATCAGCCAACCTGACTCCTCACTACCCTGCCCAGAATCCTTTGTGAGCTGAAATGAGTCATCACTCCAAGAAAAGCTACAGCCTCCCACTGTCAGTATGGGCTCCTTTGTCTGTGCAGTACAGAGACTTTGGGGCTGGGATCGCACCCCTCGCCCCTCCCTGGGGGGCTGGGGGCCGCCAGGGGCACATGGTCCTCTCCAAGGGTGGCCCAGGTCCCCTCCCATGCATGGAGCACCGATGCAGATCTTTTCATCATAAAAACAGGAAAAAGGGCAGATGCCTCCGGACTTGGAGAAAACACACACATATGAACACTGATCTGGCAATGTATACTCACCAGTTCGTAATTATAAACCTGACACATGCGCTCGCTCTTTTTTTCTTTTTTTGGTTTCTTTTTTTTTTTTTTTTTTAAGGCTGGCTTTTCATGGCAGAGAAGGACGTGTCTCCCTCCTGTGTGTAACAGGCGGTGCGACGCCGTACCCTGGATCAAAGTTTAGCTGCAGCGAGCTCTTTTGTCATAAATTCCAGTTGCTGGGCAAGTCCTCGCAAGCCCGGGTCGCATCGTTCCGGACGCGGCGCCAGCGGCCTCGCAGCAGAGGCGGCCGGGGAGCCGGCGCGGCTTCCACCGCCAGGAGGGCGGCGTGGGGAATGAGGTCACTGTGTCAAGAGCTCGTTCCCGGCGTGCGGAGGCCCCTGGCTCCCACCGCCACCGGAATTGCACGGGGTGGGATGAGTGCATACGGTGCATACGATTTCTTTTACAGCGCTGCTCTCTCTGCTTTTTCTCTTTTCCTTTTAAGAATCGCTGTGTTTCAGATGGGGAAGGCGCGCGTACACACACACACACACACACACACACGATCCCTTCCATATCTGTGCCAAAATATATCGTTTTCATTGCACGTCTATACCGCACCACACGCGCGGATGAGCCCCACTCCGAGCCCCTCGGGCACAGGCACGTGTGCACACGGTATTTACACACCCACAGACACACAAACACGGGGAGGTACTCATTTAGACAGGACCGTGGAGAAGGATGATTCATCTCTATTTACAAGAAACGACACAGAGATGGCTGGAGAAGGAAAGAGGGTGGGAGGGGGGAGGAGAGGAGAGAGGGGAGGAGAGGAACGCTGACCAGCACGTTAAAACCAGAGAAAAATGGAGTCCAAGAGGAACGGAATAATTAAGAGCGACTTGAAAGAGGGTGTGTTAATTCCTCCAAACAAAGTAATACCCAGGCAGGCACCTCTCACTAGCTCCACTCAGAAACCAAAGAGATGTTGATAAAGATAAATTATCCCCTACTTGGAATGGAAGTAGATTTGGGTAGCCAAGGATGCCTGCACCACAAATTCTCCCCCATCCTCTCCAGGAGCAAACCGACAGTAAGGATGAAGCACAGGATGAGACTGGAGTTGGAAAGTACAAAAATGCCATGCATCTCTCAGTAAGACTATCCCGCAGCTCTGAGTTAGAAAGATCACCAGGCTAAAGCCTCAACAGTATCACGTCATCTCTTCACTCCAGTGATTTAGCCTGCCTTTAAAATTTCTATTTGTTTATTTTTTGGCTCGGCTCCATGGCATGTGGGATCTTAGTTCCCCAACAGGGATGGAACCCATACCCCTGCTTTGGGAGCGCAGAGTCCTAACCACTGAACCACCAGGGAATCACCTAGCCCATCTTTCAAGGACATCTTTCCACAGAGCTCGGGCCCCGTGCAAGTCATTCACATCCTCCGGTGAAGGCTTTCTCCAACAACTGAGCTCTGTAACCACACACAGCAGTTCCCATCCTGCTCTTGGAAAACTAAACAGTGTAGAAATCTGTCTGACAACTCATCCAATGGCTACAGATAATCATCCCCTCCCTACATTCCAAGCCACGTCCTCGCTCACTGCCCACCGTCTGGGACACCAAGGTAAGTACATACAGTCTATGTGCATTTATGGATCCACTGGTACTTGCACTCTCAACATGGTTAAACAAAGCTTCTTCAGCTCCTTCTTCCAGCGGATCCTTCACAAACTCTCTGCCCTCATGGCTCCTGCCTTTGTTCCAGCTCAGGCATGTCAATCTGCCTGTAAAACTGTATGAAGACTCAGGTAGACTTTAGCCGTGTCTCCCATGGCACCCTCAACTCCCCGACTCTGAACTCTATACACACTTGGTCTGAGACAGTGGTAGGCTTTCAGCTATTGTCATACTGTCAACCCCCAGAGAACTTTTCTACATTATCTGTGTTTAAATGAGGTCTCATTGATCCAATTAAAAAAAAAAGAAAATCTCATCAATGATGCCGTAGACATCAGAAATGGTCTGATGGCAATTTTCCCTTCCAGGAGGTATTAATTCCCCTCATTGGACATGTGCCCTGGGCTCTATCCGTGGCAATGACTCAGCCTGCAACCCACCACCACCAAGGCAGGTCATCTTTACTCAACTGTCTCTGAGCTTGGTTCTGCTGGTGGTCGTTATAAATCCACCAAAATCCATCTAACTCGGCCCATTCCTCTTAGGCACAGTCTGATCACTCTAAGGTCCAAAAGTGTTGTGTTAGTCACTTAGTCGTGTCCGACTCTGTGACCCCAAGGACTGTAGCCCACAAGGTTCCTCAGTCCATGGGATTCTCCAGGCAAGAATACTGCAGTGGGTTGCCATTCCCTTCTCCAGGAGATCTTCCTGACCCAGGGATCAAATCCAGGTCTCCCGAATTTCAGGCAGATTCTCTACTGTCTAAGTCACCAGGGAAGCCCATAAGGCCCAAAGCGATGCCAAATAAATAAACCCTGCACTTAAGAAGGCGATGACGTACTGAGTAAAAGTCAAGATCTAAATTGAGCTATTATGACCTCTGGCCATTTAAGAGCATCTTGGGAAGAAGTTCGAGACACTGGACCACCTCTTGACAGCTAAAAATTAAAGTTTCCTCTATGACACAACAAGGTTGACTAAATGCATAAAGAAAAAAACAACAACAAATGTTCAAAGAAAAGGGATGGAAAATTACAACTAAAAATATATTGAGATTTTCTAATACCAAACCTGTATATTTCCGTCTCTATGTGGGCCTACTTTGCATGTATATAGATATTCATCCAAACTTTACAAGGACCCAATAAGGCAAGTACTGTTATTTAAAAAAAAATTAGATTGTGAATCTGTAATAATCTTTTTAATAATACTTTCCACCTTTTTTATTGGCATATAGTTGCTTTACAATGTTGTGTTAGTTTCTGCTGTGCAGCAGAGTGAATCAGCCACACATATACATATATCCCTTTTTTGAGAAGATAAATATTGTTGTTATCACCATTCTTTAAACTTTATTTTCTAGTGCATTCTTTAAAAAAAAAAAATTTTTTTTTGGCCTCATCTTGAGGCATATGGAATCTCAGTTCCCGAATCAGAGATCAAACCCGTGGCCCTTGCATTGGAAGCTTGGAGTCTTAACCACTGGACCACCAGGGAAGTCTCTATAATCACCATTTTTAAAAAAAGATTAATTGCTTTCCTCAAGCTTCCACAACTGATTAAGTGCAGACACTAGATCTGAACCTGGGGCAGGAGGCCTTAGAGTCTGCCTCTCAACTATTACAATAAAATAACCACTGGAAACAAATTTTTTAAAAAATCCTTTAATTTTTACCTTTAAAGGGAAGCCAGCTCACCTCATTAGCACATTAGACCAGCAGAGTGAAGCCCCCGGGCTGGGTCCCTTTAGCAGCGGTTGCCTCTGCTCAGTCTTCCAGCCCCTGATGGAGTGTGTTCCAGCCTCAGCCACAGACTATTACCAAATGGCCATGCAAAGGAGCGTAACTGACCTACCAAAACCACAACCACAAGCTCACTCCATAGTCCTACTAGTAAGAAGTGAGTTTATGATGGACATGCGTTCGCCTCAACTCAGAAACATAGAGTTGAGGCTAATGCGAAGTCAAGGCACTCTGCTGTCTCGTGTGCAGTCTCTGATGGAGAGAGGAATGGGAGCATCTCCTGCAGACATAATTAGCACTCCTTCTCCTCTGCCTCTTGCTCCTTTGAATAATTGCTTCAGTGTTACGGTAATGATTTACAAACATCATATAGAATATCGCACAGGTGATTTCCCTGTTGGATGAGATGCGGGCAGAGGCTTTGCTGGGCACGTGACTGGTTCCTCAGCAGAGGCTTAAGTAGCATCACCAGTCCTGACTCAGACACTCAGGATCCTTCAAAAACACTGATGACTAACGGTAGAGCATGGTCTTATGGCGACTGTACTTGATAAAGCAGAGAGTACCGGATGTTCTCCAATCAATTAAAGATACTTATTGGAGAAGGAAATGGCAACCCACTCCAGTATTCCCGCCAGGAGAATCCCACGGACAGAGGAGCCTCGCTGGGCTACAGTCCATGAGGTCGCAGAGTCGGACACAACTGAAGTGACTTAGCATGCATACATGTACTGAATATTTACATGGGTACACAAACTTTTTCATGAACGGATGACATGGTCTCCACTCTCAAGAAGCTTCTAGCGCACTCGAGGAGCTAAGATAGTCACATATAAAAAATACCAAGAGTACAACAGTGTAGCAAACGGGTGCCTCTAAAAATCTGGGAGATCTGTGTCTCTTTTGCTGTCTCGCATATAGGGTCATCGTTACCATCTTTCTAAATTCCATATATATGCGTTAATATACTGTACTGGTGTTTTTCTTTCTGACTTACTTCACTCTGTATAATAGGCTCCAGTTTCATCCACCTCATTAGAACTGATTCAAATGCATTCTTTTTAATAGCTGAGTAAGAAGAACTAAAAAGCCTCTTGATGAAAGTGAAAGAGGAGAGTGAAAAAGTTGGCTTAAAGCTCAACATTCAGAAAACTAAGATCATGGCATCCGGTCCCATCACTTCATGGGAAATAGATGGGGAAACAGGGGAAACAGTGTCAGACTTTATTTTGGGGGGCTCCAAAATCACTGCAGATGGTGACTGCAGCCTGAAATTAAAAGACGCTTACTCCTTGGAAGAAAAGTTATGACCAACCTAGATAGCATATTCAAAAGCAGAGACATTACTTTGCCGACTAAGGTCCGTCTAGTCAAGGCTATGGTTTTTCCTGTGGTCATGTATAGATGTGAGAGTTGGACTGTGAAGAAGGCTGAGCGCCGAAGAATTGATGCTTTTGAACTGTGGTGTTGGAGAAGACTCTTGAGAGTCCCTTGGACTGCAAGGAGATCCAACCAGTCCATTCTGAAGGAGATCAACCCTGGGATTTCTTTGGAAGGAATGATGCTAAAGCTGAAGCTCCAGTACTTTGGGCACCTTATGCGAAGTGTTGACTCATTGGAAAAGACCCTGATGCTGGGAGGGATTGGGGGCAGGAGGAGAAAGGGACGACCGAGGTTGAGATGGCTGGATGGCATCACAGACTCAATGGACGTGAGTCTGAGTGAACTCCGGGAGTTGGTGATGGACAGGGAGGCCTGGCGTAGTACTTTGGGCACCTTATGCGAAGAGTTGACTCATTGGAAAAGACCCTGATGCTGGGAGGGACTGGGGACAGGAGGAGAAGGGGATGACCGAGGATGAGATGGCTGGATGGCATCATGGACTCAATGGACGTGAGTCTGAGTGAACTCCGGGAGTTGGTGATGGACAGGGAGGCGTGGCATACTGCGATTCATGGGGTCGCAAAGAGTTGGACACGACTGAGCTACTGAACTGAACTGAACTGAGATCAGCACCCATCTCCAGCAATCTGCATGTGCCCCAAAATGTCCACTGGACCTTCAGCAATTTAGGGTCAAAAAGCAAGGGTGAAGGAGGGCACCGCATCCCATCACCCACAGCTCGGGCTTATCCATCTGAGGCAACTTGAAATGCAGTGGGCAGCAGAAAGGAGCCTCAGAATGGCTGATAGGAACTGGTTTGTTGCAGGGTACCTGTTCACACCCCTGGCAGCACTGAAGACAGCCTGATCTGTGTCCTCACAAACAGGAGTAAGGCAGTGTCTGGTCTCTGGAATCCACAAAGACCAAGCACCTCTGAATGGAACAAGTGGTATGAGCCTGTTAGGCAGTACCGTGTGTGGCCAGCTTTCTGCGCTCCTACAGCTTGCCTGTGTAGTAAGGCTTCCAGTCCATAGTGCTGACGACACCACTGAAGACATTTTAGATGCTTTAACTTCTCTTGTTCTTTGGCCAGAAGTCTCTCCGGGCCACTCAGGAAACTACTACCTAGAGCTTCACGTTCCGCTTTGTAATTATGTAAGTAACATTGTGTCTTCTCTTTGAGCAGATGCTGAAGTCATTTAAACTGGTCAGTGCACAAAAACTTCAAACAAATAACCTTCTCATGCGTAATTAAGGCCACTTCTTCAGCTATGTAGAAGCCAGCACATTCGAAATTTGGCTGGCTTCACTGCAGCTACATTTTGGAGTCTAAGACCCAGCTCTGTCCCAGCATGTGAGCTCAGCTGGCACAAGAATGCTTCACCCAAAAGCCCTGGACTGGTCTTCTTCACGTGAGCATGAAGTACCAGGGCATTCCCATGGGCATGTTCAGCACAGAAGGACACCTCCTCTTTCTTCTCAGGCTTTGAGGCAGCACTGGGACTCTTTTTCCATTTTTTGCCTCTTGCAAGGTGCATTCTTGTCTTTGAGGATATGCTGAGCGAAACTCCTGCCCCACCAGACAAGGTTGCGAGCGTGGGCGATGGATGAGTGAACAGCACAGGGGCTCTCGAGACCTGGGCACTGGGGTGATCCTCCCTCAATTGGTTAGCAAGATGTGAATCTGCATCCCGGCCATACGGAAAGCACTGCCGCTGTGCCGCTCCACTCCGGCGCTGTGTTTCTATAGCTCAGTTTTATCATTACTTGTATGGATTCTACACAGTAGGTTAAAAATGCTGTACAAGTCATAACAGGCAATGAAGGCAGGGCCAGATGGGAGGACTTTCACATACAAACAAGAGGGAGAAGTGGGCCCTGCCACCTGTCTTCTCCTGGAAGCCTCCAGTTCCTTCCTGCCATGAGGCTTATTTCCATCCTGGGTACCATCCCTGACCTGCCATAGTCTCCTCTCCCACCCTATAGTCAGGGGCTGGAAGTCCATTCTTATAAAATGTCACAGCAAGGAAGGCAGTGGGGTGACCAACTTATCCCCATCTGCCCAGAACATCTTCAGTTTTAAAACTGAAGGATGGGGAACACGTGTACACCTGTGGCAGATTCATGTTGATGTATGGCAAAACCAATACAATATTGTAAAGTAATTAGCCTCCAGTTAAAATAAATAAATTTATATATATATTAAAAAAAAAAAACCTGAAAGTCTACATCCTGGGAACCCCCTCGGTCCTACACATACTGAGCCCGTGGGTCACGCTGAGAGGCAGGGTGCTACAGATCACTGTTTCTTGGAAACATGGGGGCCTCTTAGGGAGCTGAGTGCAACCAGTGACGTCTGGGGAAGTGCCACCACAGTAGACATGCAGTACAAGCTTGTGAGCGAGTGATGCTTAGCTCCCTCCACTTCCCTCAAATGCACTGTGAATAAAGCAGGACAATTTCATAAGGGCCTGGACACTGGCAGGAAGGACTTCTAAGAACAGTTTAATTCATCCTGCAATCTCTAGGCAGCCAGTAGGGCAGGACCAGTGTGGCCCTTGCTGCCTGCTGTCTGCCCCCAACCAGGCACCCCCTCTCCCCAAGCCCACAGGGGCCTCAATGCAGCCTCTAGCCAGCTCCCCTCCTGGGGTGTCCCACAGGCTCAGCCCAGGAATGGCCTGCACCCACACCCCATACCTACCCCACTGACATTTCCTAGGTATCGTTCCCTCCATGCCCAACAAGCCGGCTGGGTGAGTTAATCACATAAACTAGTTCTAACTTGAGGCCTGTGGTATCATTTCCCAAACTCTACCTGGGGTCACACCTGGAAGACCTGAGCCAAACATGGTGTGGCTTCCTGGAGCATCAGTGTTACTACAACATTTGTGGGTAGACACAACATATTATTTGGAAGCACACAGATATATTGTGGGAGAAAAATATAAAATTCACTTGATTCTAGGATAAAATGGCAACTACCACAGAAACATAATAATCACTGTTAGTTAAACCACATCCCCAGAGCTCATCTTCATCCCCTTGCCCTCCTCCAGTGTGGACATCTGGTTAGTCCTTTAGAATTCAGGGCCAGCCCCTAGCTTACTGAAGCTTACTGGTGCCACCTGCATCTTAACTGAGGCCTTCTGTGCTCCAGGCCACATCTCCCAAGGGCGTTGGATGGGACACACTTCAGAACATATATAGTTAAGGCTGATGTTTGGGTAAACAAAACTCATCATCGGGACTCTCGGGGTCTGAAAGGACTTGGGTACACACTAAATCTTAAAGAAAGGGTTGGTGCTCCCACATTTCTAGAGGCAGAGGTCAACCCTGTAGGGGTTAGTGCTGATGCTGACCAGACTGAGTGTCCCACAGGTCACAAGTCCTGGGGTTACTGCCCCAAATGGGGCTCCCTGCTCAACCCACAGCCTCTGTGGCACCTCCACCCAACAAGGTGACGAGGTTGGAGAGATGGTGAGAGGGCTAATCACTGCACAGCAGCATCCCATCCATCCAGCCTGCAGTGTAGTCTGTCTTTGGGCCTTGTTTCATCCATCACTTCTGATCAAATTTAATCCACTCCAGGGAATCAAGGTCCTCTAAATAAAGAGAGCTGAGATTAATTGCAGACAACCCAGCCAGCCCATACCCTCCTCTTTTGCCAGGTTTCAGAACAGGGCGGCGGCCAGGAGGAGCAACCTCACATCCAAGGAGCGGTGGCTGCGCAGGCGCAGGAGGGCTGAGAGGAGCTACTCCACATTCAAGGTCAGGAGGGGCGGCGGTGAGGAGATACCCCTCATCCAAGGTAAGGAGCAGTGACTGCACTTTGCGGGAGCAGCCGTGAAGAGATACCCCACGTCCAAGGCAAGAGAAACCCAAGTAAGATGGCAGGTGTTGTGAGAGGGCATCAGAGGGCAGACACACTGAACCCATAATCACAGAAAACTAGTCAATCTAATCACACAGACCACAGCTTTGTCTAACTCAATGAAACTAAGCCATGCCGTGTAGGACCACCCAAGACGGGTGGGTCATGTTGGAGAGGTCTGACAGAATGTGGTCCACTGGAAAAGGGAATGGCAAACCACTTCAGAATTCTTGCCTTGAGAATCCCATGAACAGTATGAAAAGGCAAAATGATAGGATACTGAAAGGATACTCCCCAGGTCAGTAGGTGCCCAATATGCTACTGGAGATCAGTGGAGAAATAACTCCAGAAAGAATGAAGGGATGGAGCCAAAGCAAAAACAATACCCAGCTGTGGATGTAACTGGTGACAGAAGCAAGGTCTGATGCTGTAAAGAGCAATATTGCATAGGAAATTGAATGTCAGGTCCGTGAATCAAGGCAAATTGGAAGTGGTCAAACAGGAGATGGCAAGAGTGAATATGGACATTCTAGGAATCAGCAAGCTAAAATGGACTGGAATGGGTGAATTTAACTCAGATGACCATTTTATCTACTACTGTGGGCAGGAATCCCTTAGAAGAAATAGAGTAGCCATCAAGGTCAACAGAAGAGTCCAAAATGCAGTACTTGGATGCAATCTCAAAAACAACAGAATGATTCTGTTCATTTCCAAGGCAAACCATTCAATATCACGGTGATCCAAGGGATCACCCAGTAACACTGAAGAAGCTGAAGTTGAACGGTTCTATGAAGATCTACAAGACCTTTTAGAACTAACAACCAAAAAAGATGTCCTTTNCAAAACACTCTCTGACATAAATCACAGCAGGATCCTCTATGATCCACCTGCCAGAATACTGGAAATAAAAGCAAAAATAAACAAATGGGATCTAGTTAATCATTGTTGTATACATTCATTGGCCATTTGGATATTTGTGATTTCTCAGTTCTTATCAATTATACATCTTTCTCTTGGATTGTGTGTCTTTTATTCACAAAATTTTATTTGATTTATGCATTATTTAAGTCTTCTTACAGCCTGTGATTTGCCTTTTTGCTGTGGCTTTTGTAATAGTGTTTAATTTTAATGTAGTCAAATAATTTCTCTTATGGTTTTGGGGTTTTGTGTCATGTTTCAGAAATTAATTTTTATCCTGAAACCAGAAATTAATTTATATATTGAAGTTATAAAAGTATTTCCCCAAATTTTAGAGATTTGCTTCTTACACTAAAGATATTAATTTTTATGCACAGGTTGGAGATTTGCTTTTGTGTTTTGCTATATGGATTATCAAAATGTTTGGCACCAATTATTAAAGTATATATTTTTCACCATTTGATTTGTTGTATCTGCTCTGTCAAATACTAGCTCCCATATATATATGGGCTTGGTGAGCCAATATAGCACTGTTCGTTATAGTCTTAAAGTAAGTCTATACCTATGAAATGAACCCTTGGTACATATACACAATGGAGTATTACTCAGCCATTAAAAATACATTTGAATCAGTTCTAATGAGGTGGATGAAACTGGAGCCTATTATATAGAGTGAAATCAGCCAGAAAGAAAGATAGCAATACAGTATACTAATGCATATGTATGGAATTTAGAAAGACGGTAACAATAACCTTGTATGCGAGAGAGCAAAAGAGACACAGATGTATAGAACAGTCTTTTGGACTCTGTGGGAGAGGGAGAGGGTGGGATGATTTGGGAGAATGGCATTGAAACATGTATAATATCATATAAGAAATGAATCACCAGTCTAGGTTCAATGCAGGATACAGGAGGCTCGGGGCTGGTGCACTAGGATGACCCAGAGGGATGGGATGGGGAGGGAGGAGGGAGGGGGGTCCAGGTGGAGAACATGTGTACACCCGTGGTGGATTCATGTTGATGAATGGCAAAACCAATACAATATTGCAAAGTAAAAAAAAATAATAATAATAAAAGAAAGAAATAGCTTTGGCTATTCCTGGTCTACTGAGTGAATTCAAGTATCAACATGACAAGTTGCTTAAGAAGCTGTTGAGTTTTTGATTAAAATTGTACTAAATGAGTTAACAGATGGTCTAAGCTAGATGACTTTTTAACTCCTGGGACAGTCCTTATTTCATCATGTTGCATTATCACTTTTCTATATTGTTATATTCAGCCTAGTAATGTTTAACGTAGGATTTTTAGTTCTGTATTCACAAATAGCATTGACCTTTCTTTTTCTTTCTTTTCCATGAGTTATTTTGGTACTAAGGTAATAGTAGTCTCATTAAATTAATTGAAGAGATTTTCCTCTTATTTTCTATTGTCTAGAATAGGCATTGGCAAACTATGGCCTGTTTGCTGAATCTGGTCCATTGCTCATTTTTGTAGGTATAGTTTTGTTGAAACATAGTTTTGCCCATTTGTCTGTGTATTGTCTGCTTTTATGCTATAAAACAGAAGTGCATCAGAAATCATTTGGCCTATATATAAAAATAGAAAGGCAGATTAAACCCCAAATAAGTAGGAGGAAGGAAATAAAATCGAAAGCCCAAATCCATGAAATAAGAAAGAGAAAACAGAGAACTCCAGAAGAGCCAAGAGCTAATTCTTGAAAAATATTAATAAAACACAAACTTTTAGTAAAATTAACCATAAAAATGAGGGGGAAATAAACATCTTTAGAGATGGAACAGGGGACATAAAAATCAATGCTACAGTTCAGGGATATAAAATTATAGTAGAATGTAAACAATAGAATTCTATTCAAATCTGAAAACTTGAACTAAATATATATTTCATTTAGAGAGTAAAAATTAACTGAAAATATTGGTTTTGACTCAAGAATGAATTTATTGTTGTTGTTCAGTCACTCAGTCATGTCCAACTCTTAGAGACTCCAGGACTGCAGCATGCCAGGCCTCTCTGTCCTCAGCAATCCCAGAGCTTGCTCAAACTCACCCATTGAATCGGTGATGCCATCCAACTGTGTCATCCTCTGTTGTCCCGTTCTCCTTCTGCCTTCAGTCTTTCCCAGCATCAGGGTCTTTTCCAATGAGTCAGCTCTTCACATCAGGTGGTCAAGGTATTGGAGCTTCAGCTTCAGCATCAGTCCTTCCAACGAATATTCAGGAATGATTTCCTTTAGGATTGATTAGTTTGATCTTGCAGTCCAAGGGACTCTCAAGAGTCTTCTCCAACACCACAGTTCAAAAGTTGAACCTTTGGAGCTCAGCCTTCTTCTTTTCCAACTCCCACATCCATACATGACTACTGGAAAAACCAGAGCTTTGACTAGATGGACTTTGGTGGCAAAGTAGTATCTCTGCTTTTTAATATGCTGTCTAGGTTGGTCATAGCTTTTCTTCTAAAGAGCAAGCATCTTTTAATTACATGGCTGCAGTCACCATCTGCAGTGATTTTGGAGTCCAAGAAAATCAAGTCTGTCAGTGTTGCCATTGTTTCCCCATCTATTTGTCATGAAGTGATGGGACCAGATGCCATGATTTTAGTGTTTTAAATGTTGAGTTTTAAGTCAGCTTTTTCACTTCCCTGTTTCACTTTCATCAAGAGGCTCTTTAGTTCCTCTTCAGTTTCTGCCATTAAGGTGGTGTCATCTGCTTATCTGAAGTTATTGGTATTTCTTTCGGCAATCTTGATTCCAGTTTGTCTTCATCCAGCCAACTATTTCACTTGATGTACTCTGAATAGATGCTGAATAAGCAGGGTGACAGTATACAGCCTTGACATACTCTTTTCCCAATTTTGAACCAGTCCATTTTTTCATGTCCTGTTCTGACTGTTGCTTCTTGATCTGCATAGAGATTTCTCAGGAGACAGGTAGGGTGGTCTGGTATTTCCATCTCTTGAAGAATTTTCCACAGTTTGTTGTGATCCACACAGCTGAAGGCTTTAGTGTAGTCATGAAGCAGAGTAGATGTTTTTCTGGACATCTAATACATATATATATACAGCCAATAATGAAATTGATGAGATGGCTGGGTGGCATCACTGACTCAATGGACGTGAGTCTGAGTGAACTCCAGGAGTTGGTGATGGACAGGGAGGCCTGGCGTGCTGCGATTCATGGGGTTGCAAAGAGTCAGACATGACTGACTGACTGAACCGAAGTGAAGTGAATGAAATTGAAACTGTAAAACTGTACCCAACCCATGCATAAACACACACACACACACACACACACACACACACGGACCAGATGATTTTATAAGCAAGATATTCCTAATTTAAGGAACAATCTTATATAATGTGTTCTAGACAATGTGCATTAGTCACTCAGTCATGTCTGACTCCTGCGACCCCATGGACTGTATCTAGGCTTCTCTGTCCATAAAATTCTCCTGGCAAGAATACTGGAGTAGGTAATCATTCCCTTTTCCAGGGGATCATCCCAACCCAAGGACAGAACCCAGGTCTCCTGCATTACAGGCAGATTCTTTATAGTCTGAGCCACCAGGGAAGACCTGTGTTCTAGACTAGAGATTGACAAACTAAGGGTATTCATTATCCAGTCACTTCTCAAAACATTATTATTATTAATTGTAAGCTATCTGCTTTTATGCTATAGCACAAAAATTAATAGCTTAATTTGTAAGCTCAAAGCTTCTCAGGTCATACTAAGATTATCAAATTTCTCTCGACACCAGTCTGAGGTTCTGGGTTTCCCTGGTGGCTCAGGTGGTAAAGTACCCACCTGCCAGTGCAGGAGACACAAGAGATCTGGGTTCAGTCCCTGGGTCAGGAAGATCCCCTGGAGAAGGAAATGGCCACCTGCTCCAGTATTCTTGCCTGGGTAATCCTAGAGCCTGGTGGGCTGCAGTCCGAGCAGACTGCACAGAGTCAGACACGGCTAAGCACACATGTATGCATGCACAGCTTGAGGTATAGACTGACTCCTGGTTACACGTCCTTGTGAAGCCATGCCTCCCTTAGCCCCCCAAAATCCAGGTTGAGCTGAGCTTCCTTGTCACTGAGTGATAGTGAGTGGATCATTTAGAGCCCCTAGTCTCACTGAGGGTGCAGGCATTTGAAGATGTTGGTTCTTACACTTTGTCTTGCTGAGGCTCAAAACCTTATCTCTTGTCTCCAATGGGGGCTCAAGTGCTTTGCTGCTGAGACAGTTGTTCCTCCAGCCTGCTCAAGGCATCTACCACAACAGCTCAAACACACTAACAGTTATCAGCTCATCTCTAGTTAGTTTTGGAAACTAGTAAATCACTGTTTGGGGCTGCATTTCATCTCTCCCTGTAGCCCGCCCACCACCTCCACATCTCACAGTCATGTTGAAGTCCTAGTCCTCTAGTCTTCAGACTGTGATTGTATTTGGGTTTAGACTCTTCAATAAAGTAATTAAGTTAAAATGATAGGGTCCGTTGGGCTGGACCCTATCCACTAGAGCTGATGTCCTTATAAGATGAGGAAATTTGAACATGGATACTTACAGAGCAAAGACCATGTGAGGATGTGGTGAATAAGTGGTCATTCTTGAACCAAGGAGAAGAGCTTCAGAAGAAACCAACCCTACCAACACCTTGGTCTTTGACTGCCTTCAGAACTGTAAGAAAATGAATTTCTATTACTTAAGCCACCCAGCCTGTGTTACCTTGTTGTGGCAGCCCTAACAAACTAAAGATTTCACTGTTTGTTGTGAGCTCAACTTTGCACTTAAAACAATATTTGCTATATCCTACCCAGCATTTCTAATTGTAGCTGGAGGAGTGTTTAGGTTAGCTAGAAAACATATTATGGGAACTCAATTCCCAGGCTCATTTTAAAGAGCCAGACTGTGCCTTCTGAAGTCTGCCAGTCTTCATTAAAGCCGTCACCTGGTGTCTAACAATGATCGTTAGACCAGAGGTCAATGGCCCTATGTTCATCACAGCTTTCCATTAACTAGCTGCAAGCGAATTAATTACTCCCTCTCAGCTTCAGGGCTGTCATCTGTAAAGAATGGTTTCCAAATGGTTCTAAATCTCCACCTCCTCAAAGCCCCCTCAGGAGCTCCTAAGGCGTGAACCAGGAGGAGGAGGACAGGTGCGTTCTGTGCTGTCAGCCCATTTACTCTGTGTGTTTATGCCTTTGCATTCTGAAAAATACCTCATGAACAAAGCATTGTGGGACCAAAACAAGCTTAAACCAGCTTTTTAAAAGATAAAATCTTCAGTTCCTGTCACATCCTGGTAGCCTGTTATTTTCCAACAGTGACCTCACGTCCACTGTCTGTAGATAAAACAAGGAATCAAGCCCCAGAGGTCAAATGATTTTTCTGGATCTTGCAGGGAGTCAGTGGCAGACTTGACGCAAGATGCCAGCCCCTGATTCCTGGGCTTTGCCTCTTGGTTACAGAGCAGCGCGCACGTGTGGCTGAGGGCACTGTTTGCGAGACAGTGATGGACATAACACTCACGGCCTGTTCAGGGCTTCTGTGAGAACTGCGGAGAGTATGATACTGATTCTTTTAAAAGTGCTGCATGTTTTTCATCCATTCACTTTCCTCCCACTTGCCTGCACTTGTGTCGGCTGGCAGGGTATCTGTCAATGGCTTAACAAGTCGCTGGAAAAAGAAATGGTATCTGGCCACTCACAGGGAAAGGAGGCTACATAGTCACAGTGGGCCAGAATCACAGTGGACATTCACTGTGCATCAGAGAAGTCACGGTGCAGGCATTTCACAGCACATCTCCAGCTGTGCCCTCTACAGAAGATGCCCACCTGCCCACCTCCCTCCCCTGACCCGCTTCTCAAGCCCGGTCTGTAGCCCTTTGGTGTCCCTGGGTCCTAGGTGCCCCTGGGGATCAGCGTCCAGCAGGCACAGGCTGCAGACGACAAATGCTTATCTTACCAATTTCTGTTGAAGCAAAGGTTATTTTGTGTTTGTACAGGATCCAAAAGCAAAACAAAAACAAAACACAACAACAAACAGATAAATGAATGCCATGGACCACTTTTGATTTCTGAACATGTAAAAAAATATTGGTCTCCTTCCTTTAATATTAATACACACCTCAATTGTTTTTAATTACCCTGTTTTCCTCCTCAATAACAATCAGTACCTACTTGCTTTTGACAGCTTTCCTACTAGAAAGTTTCATGTCATATTTACTTTGTTGCAACAGTTTCCACAATAATAAGAGGGGATATTCCCTTATATCTTTGTACTTCATAGAGTTGGCCTCTCCTTATCACAGTAGCACTAAGAATTTTGCCTGAATTGTTTTTCCTAGAGGAATAAATACATTTGTTATGAAGTATTTTCCAGAGAAGGCAATGGCACCCACTCCAGTACTCTTGCCTGGAAAATCCCATGGACAGAGGAGCCTGGTAGGCTGTGGTCCATGGGGTCGTGAAGAGTTGGACATGAGTGAGCGACTTCACTTTCACTTCTCACTTTCCTGCATTGGAGAAGGAAATGGCAACCCACTCCCGTGTTCTTGCCTGGAGAATCCCAGGGATGGGGGAGCCTGGTGGGCTGCCGTCTCTGGGGTCACACAGAGTCGGACATGACTGAAGCGACTTAGCAGTAGCAGCATGAAGTTTTTCTGGAGTTAGACTATTGGTAAGCATGCTTTCATACCTTATTTCTATTCATCAATCAGAAAGCATTACTTTAAACTGCTTTTCCCATGATTAAGGAGCCAAATTTATTTCAATGAGATTTATAGTGCTGAATAAAATATTCAACTTTATTTCTGATTTTTAAGGAATCTTTCATGGAGCCAAACAAATTTGGAATCAGAAGTAACCCTAGCAGTCATAGTCTTTTTGAAGTATTTCTTGTTTGGTTTTGAATTTCCACTTGGGGACTCATCTTGCCCCAACTCTCAACCCTGCTGGATCTGAATGAAGTTGACTTTTCATTCTCCCTTGCTCTGAGGGGATTAGGGAGTGGAGGGAATGATTTGGGCCTGGCTGATTAACACGTTCTATTTCTCTGATCTCATTGATTGCCCAAGGATAGGTTCAAGAATCATACTTTCACTGCTTGTTAGTAGGAAAGTTCTTTTTGGCTTTGGACTTGAACCTGGGAGGATGGGATAGGGTTGAAGCTGCTAGCAGTCATCCTGCCCCAAGTTGGACACTGACAATGAAGCCCCTGTGAAGCAGAAGTGAGCCAAGGAATGAGAAGAGACCAGGTCCTGGTAATACAGGGTAAGCTGAGCCTAGACATGTGTGCTCCTGGACATTTTAGTTACACAGGACAAGAAACTACCCTTCTCCCTCCCCCAACACACTCATATACTGTTATTTTTTCTGAATCACCTTGATTTGGATTTTCCTCCATCTACAACTGGATGATTCTAGGAGCCAGGGTCAGTTTGGAGTTCTCAAACTCTTAATGCTGAAAGTTCAGCTTCTCTGTATATCTGTGCCATGTCAAATCTTGGAGACCAAGTTTGGGGTGAGGTTGAAAAGAACAGTTTTATTGTTTTGCCAGACAAAGTGGAGCACAGCAGCCTAATGCCTTCAAAACCAAGTGTTCCCACTTGGGGAAGATAGTGACAAGTTTTATAGTAATGGGCCAGAGAGGACTTGATTGGCTCATGGACTTTCCTCTGATGGGTTGGTGGTGAGGTAAGTGGGAGTCTCCATCATCAACCTTCAGGTCCAGCTGGTCTGGAGTCTACATGCTTGCGGGCAGCATACCACTGTTAATCATTAACTTCTCCCACCTTGGGGAGGGGTTCACCATCTACAAATGGCTCAAAAAATATTGTTGTGTGAATCTGTTGATAAGGACAAAGGACCTTGCACCAAGGCTGCTCTTGACTGTTTCTCCTTGGTCTTTCATGTTCCCCCTTCCCTAATGAACAATTGCTTGAATCTGCCCTTTGGAAGTCAGGGAGGGTCATGGAGGCTGAATGAAGGCTGTTCCCATAATCAAGGAAATGGACAAAAAAGCCTTGTGCCCAGGAGCCCCATAGGGCCCTGCGTGGTATCACCCTTGGAAATTCCATGCCAGAATGTGGTATCATGAGGCCCTCATCCATAGCCTCTGGTTCCCCAGATTTTAGCA
>SJXQ01006934.1:294302-339849 GCA_006408695.1 Aepyceros melampus | reverse complement strand
CCCCCCCCCCCCCCCCCCGCCCCAGCCAATAGTGCCTGCTGGATATCGTCATATCCCCAGTCCTCACGCTGGAGGATCTGCTTGCATGCATATGTGGACACCCAGTCTATGAATCTAAGCTCTCTCCTGAAAATCACTGGAGTCACCCTCGGGCTGATGCTTGGGCTGAGGGGTGTGCCTTTTGGTGGTGTGGTTACTTCTTAGATGACAGATCTGAAGAATAGGTCTATATAGTCCCTGGAGGGCTTCCTTGGTGACCCACACAGTAATGAATCTGCCTACAACAATACAGGAGACCTGGGTTCGATCTCTGGGTCAGGAAGATCCCCTGAAGAAGGGAATCGTTACCTACTCCAATATTCTTGCCTGGAAAATCCCATGGATGGAGGAGGTCTCAGAGTCTGACACGACTGAGTCTCACACACACACTCACTCACTCACTTCCTGCAAAGAGGCTCAGCAAGAAAGATTTCTGGATCCAGGAACATAGTCTTGAAGGAAGAAGGCCCAGAGCCCGGGGCACCCACCCTGACCCCTTGTTTTTCAGCCCTGTGGAGATAAGGTGGGCCGGAGCTTGGGGTCCCCCTTGTTTGGGTCTCAGGGCGATGCTGGCTTTGCTTTCTCTTCTCCTCGCTATCTAGTTTTATAAGAGCTGGTTCTTAGGGAGACGGGGAACAATTGGTGGCTGTGAGTTGTGTGGCAATTATGGCAATGCTGACAGCCTGTCAAGGTCATTAAATCTTTCTCCTGTTTCTGAGGGCTACCAAAGAGGGTGAAAAGGAGTGAGAAAACAGACGGGTGACTTTGATACTTCTGCTGATTTTTGTTTGCATAATATCTTCTGTTTCTAAAAATGGTTATTTGTAATTAAACCACATCACTAAGCAGTATCCTTCTAGGATTTCTTTACAATATTTGTCCTTCACTAATTATCCTGACCATTGACTTCCTGTGGCTACACCATCCTCACCTTTGGGCTCTTTTCTCTTTCCCCACCCTGGCTCCCGCATCTGGGCGTCTGCATTTTCTATGACCTTTGACTGCCTTGTGATAACCTTGAAATCCACCTTTGTATTACAGCAGTAACTGTGGTCTTCTTTGAGCTGCTTACTCTTCTACATTGGCCCACCACCTTATTATATGCAAAGAAGTCCCTGAATACTTTTCTGCATCCCAGGCTCCTGCCCACACCCACCAGCCCTGGACAGCCCCACCAGCCCAGCAGCCCCAGGGCAGCTAACCTGTTTTTAGCTCAATTCAGTCTCCTTGCTGAAGAATAAAATATGGATTTATAGATATAGACACATACATATACTTGTAGAAAAAAGCATTAGAAGTCATCTCTAAGATTACACAAACATTCTTTGGCCCACATATTATATTTTATACAACAGGATTCTGCACCCTATTAAGGTCTTGTGAAAGGTCACACAGCCTACCAAGGGCTCAGCTGGGACATTACCCAGGCCTCTTAACCCTCACTCCATGGCCCTCCCCATTCCCCCATGGTGACTCCCTCTGCCACATACAAGATTTTTCCTTCTTTCTGCCATGCTGAAATTATTGGAGCTAACAAAATGTAAGAAAATTTATTTTAAACGTTATATTTCTTGTTTTATTTCTTATTTATTAGTTCATGTTTCTCTTATGTTTACATTATAATACCTTCTAGTCTATGAATATTAATACAGATCTCTGACTTGGTTTGTATTTCTCTTTTTTCTTTTTTAAAAAATTTATTTTTTTTAATTGAATGATAATTACTTTATAGAATTTTGTTGTTTTCTGTCAAACCTCAACATGAATCAGCCATAGGTATACATATGTCCCCTCCCTTTTGAACCGCCCTCATCTCCCTCCCCAGCCCACCCCTCTAGGCTGATACAGAGCCTGTGTGTGAGTTTCCTGAGCCACACAGCAAATTCCCATTGGCTATCTGTTTTACACATGGTAATGTAAGTTTCCATGTTACTCTCTCCATACATCTCACCCTTTCCTCCCCTCTCCCCATGTCCATAAGTCTGTTCTCTATGTCTGTTTCTCCATTGCTGCCCTGCAAATAAATTCTTCAGAACCATAATTTTAGATTCCATATATATGCATTAGTATATGATATTTATCTTTCTCTTTCTGACTTACTTCTCTCTGTATAATAGGCTCTAGGTTCATTCACCTCATTAGAACTAACTCAAATGTGTTCCTTTTCATGGCTGAGTAATATTCTATTGTGTATATGTGCCAAAATTTCTGTGTTCATGTCAATGGACATCTAGGTTGCTTCCATGTTCTAGCTATTGTAAATAGTGCTACAGTGAACAGTGGGATACATGTGTCTTTTCAGTTTTGGTTTACTCAGGGTATATGCCTAGGA
The DNA here is from genome assembly GCA_006408695.1 of Aepyceros melampus. Lineage (NCBI taxonomy): Eukaryota > Metazoa > Chordata > Mammalia > Artiodactyla > Bovidae > Aepyceros > Aepyceros melampus. The sequence continues at coordinate 337,478 of SJXQ01006934.1, read as the reverse complement.
GTGGGATTGCTGGGTCATTTGGTGGTTTTATTCCTAGTTTTTAAGGAATCTCCATACTGTCTTCCATAATGACTGTATAAATTTACATTCCCACCAACAGTGCAAGAGCGTCCTCCTTTTCCACACCCTCTCCAACATTTACTGTTTGTAGACTTTTTGATGATGGCCATTCTGACAATTATGAGGTGATATCTCATTGTAGTTTTGATTTGCATTTCTCTAATAAAGAGCAGTGTTGAGCATCTTTTCATGTGTTTGTTAACCATCTCTACACCTTCTTTGGAGAAATGAGGCCTTTTCCCCACCTTTGATTAGGTTGTCTGGTTTTTTGGCATTGAGTTGTATGAGCTGCTTGCATCTTTTGGAAATTAATCCTTTGTCAGTTGTTTCATTTGCTATTATTTTCTCCCATTCTTAGGGTTGTCTTTTCACCTTATAGTTTCCTTTGCTGTGTAAGAACTTTTAAGTTTAATCAGGTCCCACTTGTTTACTTTTGTTTTTATTTCCATTACTCTAAGAGGTGGGTCATAGAGGATCTTGCTTTGATTTATGCCATCGAGTGTTCTGCCTGTGTTTTCCTCTAAGAGTTTTATAGTTTCTGGTCTTACATTTAGATCTTGAATTTTGAGTTTATTGTTGTGTATCCTGTTCCATTCAGTTGAACTGCTCAGTCATATCCGACTCTTTGCAATCCCAAAGATGGCAGCACACCAGGCTTCCCTGTCCATCACCAACTCGCGGAGCTTACTCAAACTCATGTCCACCGAGTTAGTGATACCATGAAACCAATTTATCCTCTGTCATCCCCTTCTCCTCCCACTTTCAATCTTTCCTGGCATCAGGGTCTATTCCAATGAGTCAGTTCTTTGCATCAGGTGGCCAAAGTATTGGAGTTTCAGCGTCAGCATCAGTCCTTCCAATGAATATTCAGGACTGATTTCCTTTAAGATGGACTGGTTTGATCTCCTTGCTGTCCAAGGGACTCTCGAGAGTCTTCTCCAACACCACAGTTCAAAAGCATCAATCCTTCAGCACTCAGCTTTCTTTATAGTCCAACTCTCACATCCATACATAGCTAATGGAAAAACCATAGCTTTAACTAGATGGGCTTTTGTCAGCAAAGTAATGTGTCTGCTTTTTAATATGCTGTCTAGGTTGGTCATAACTTTTCTTTCAAGGAACAAGAGTCTTTCAATATCATGGCTGCAGTCACCATCTGCAGTGATTTTGGAGTCCCCCAAAATAAAGTCTCTCACTGTTTCCGTTATTTCCCTATCTATTTGCCATGATGTGATGGGACCAGATGCTATAATCTTCATTTTCTGAAGTTGAGTTTTAAGCCAACTTTTTCACTCTTCTCTTTTGCTTTCATCAACAGGCTGTTTAATTCTTCTTTGCTTTCTACCATAAGGGTGATGTCATCTGCATATCTGAGATTATTGATATTTCTCCCAGCAATCTTGACTCTAGCTTGTGCTTCATTCAGCCCAGCATTTCTCATGATGTACTTTGTATATAAGTTAAATAAGCAGGGTGAATACACAGCCTTGACACACTCCTTTCCTGATTTGGAACCAGTCTGTTGTTCCATATTTGGTTCTAACTGTTGCTTCTTGACCTGCATATCGATTTCTCAGGAGGCAGGTCAGGTGGTCTGGTATTCCCATCTGTTTAAGAATTTTCCTTTTTGTTGTGATCTACAGTTAGGAAGTGTTCTAATTTCATTCTTTAACATGTATCTGTCCAGTTTTCCCAGCACCATTTATTGAAGAGGCTGTCTTTGCCCCATTGTAATTCTTGCCTCCTTTGTCAAAATTAAGGCACCCATAGGTGCATGGGTTTATGTCTTAGCTTTCTATCTTGTTCCATTTGTCTATATTTCTGTTTTTGTGCCAATACCATACTGTCTTGATGACTGCTGCTCATCATGTCAAAAAGATTGATTCCTCCAGCTCCATTCTTCTTTCTCAAGATTGTTTTGGCTATTTGGAGTCTTTTGTGTTTACATGTGAATTATGAAAATTTTTGTCCTAGTTCTGTGAAAAATGCCAATGTTAATTTGATGGTGATTGCATTGAATCTGTAGATTGAGTTTGGTAGTATAGTCATTTTCACAATATTGATTCTTTCTACCCAGGAACATGGAATATCTCTTCATCTGTTTATGTTATCTTTGATTTCTTTCATCAGTGGCTTATAATTTTCTTTGTACAGTTCTTTTGTCTCCTTTGGTAAGTTTATTCCTAGATATTTTATTCTTTTTGTTGCAATGGCAAATGGGATTGATTCCTTAATTTCTCTTTCTGATTTTTCATTGTTAGTATATGGAAATGCAAGTGATTTCTATGTTTGATTTTGTATCCTGCGACTTTGCTAAATTCACTGATTAGCTTTAGTAAATTTCTGATAGTATATTTAGGGCTTTCTATGTACAGTTTCATGTCATCAGCAAACAGTGAGAGCTTTACTTCTTTTCTGATCTGGATTCCTTTTATTTATTTATTTTTCTCATTGCTATAGTTAGAACTTCCAAAACTACGTTGAACAATAGTTGTGAAAGTGGGCACCCTTGTCTTGTTCCTGATTTTAGGAGGAATGCTTTTAGTTTTTCACCATTGAGAATAATGTTTGCTGAAGGCTTATCATACATGGTCTTTACTTTGTTGAGGTAGATTCCTTCTATGTCCATTTTTTGAAGAATTTTAGTCATAAATAAGTGCTAAATTTTGTCAAAGCCTTTTTCTGCATCTATTGAAATTATCATATGGTTTTTATCTTTCAGTTTGTTAACACAGTGTATCACATTGATTGATTTGAGTATACTGAAGAATCCTTGGATCCCTGGAATAAACCCAACTTGATCATGATGTATGAGCTTTTCGATGTGTTGTTGAATTCTGTTTGCTAAAATTTTGTTGAGGATTTTTGCATCTGTGTTCATCAGTGATATTGGCCTGTAGTTTTCTTTTTTTGTGTGTTGTTGTCTAGTTTTGGTATCATAGAATGAGTTTGGAAGTGTTCCTTCCTCTGCAGTTTTTGGAAACAATTTTAGGATAGGCATTAGCTCTTCTCTAACTGTTTGACAGAATTCTCCTGTAAAGTCTTCTGGTCCTTGGCTTTTGGTTTTGGGGAGATTTTTTTGTCACAGCTTTGATTTCAGTGCTTGTCATTGGGTTATTCATAGTTTCTGTTTCTTCCTGGTTCAGTCTTGGAAAATTGAACTCTCTAAGAATCGGTTCATTTCTTTCAGGTTATCCATTTTATTGCCATATAGTTGTTCATAATAATCTCTTATAATCATTTGCATTTCTGTATTGTCTGTTGCAATCTCTCCTTTTTCATTTCTAATTTTGTTGATTTGATTATTGTCTTTTTTCTTGGTGAGTCTGGCTAAAGGTTTGTCAATTTTATCTTCTCAGAGAACCACCTTTTTGTTTTATTAATCTTTACTGTTGTTTCTTTTATTTCCTTTTCAGTTATTTCTGTTCAGATCCTTATGGTTTCTTTCCTTTTGCTAATTTTGGGGGTTTTCAGGTCTTCTTTTTCCAGTTGTTTTCAGTGTAAAGTTAGGTTGTCTATACAATGTTTTTTTATGTTTCTTGGGGTAGGATTGTATTGCTATAAACTTCCCTCTTAGGATTGCTTTTGCTGCATCCCATTGGTTTTGAGTTGTTGTGTTCTCATTGCCATTTGTTTCTAGAAATTTTTTTATTTCCTGTTTGATTTCTTCAGTAACCAGTTGATTATTTAGAAATGTATTGTTTATTCTCCATGTGCTCGTGTTCTTTACAGTTTTTTTTTTCTTTCTGTGATTGATATCTAGTCTCATAGCATTGTGGTTGGAAAAGATACTTGATATGATTTCATTTTTCTTAAATTTACTGAGGTTTGGTTTGTGACCCAAGATGTGGTCTATCCTGGAGAATGTTCCATGTGCACTTGAGAAGAAGATGTATTCTTCTGCATTTGGATGAAATGCCCTGAAGATATCAATGAGATCCATTTCATCTAATGTATCATTTAAGACTTGTGTTTCCTTATTAATTTTGTTCTGATGATCTGTCCAGTGGTGTGAGTAAGGTGTTAAAGTCTCCTACTATTACTGTGTTACTTTTAACTTCTCCTTTTATGTCTGTTAGTGTTTGTCTTATGTATTGAGGTGCTCCTATGTTGAGTGCATAGATATTTACAATCATTATGTCTTCCTCTTGGATTGACCCCTTGATCATTATGTAGTGTCCTTCCTTATCTCTTGTAATCTTTATTTTAAGGTCTATTTTGTCTGATCTGAGGATTGTTACTCCAGCTTTCTTTTGCTTCCCATTTGCATGGAATATATTTTTCCATCCTCTCACTTTCAGTCTATATGTATCTTGAGGTCTGAAGTGGGTTTTTGTAGACTGTATATATATATATATATATATATATATATATATATACACAGAGAGACAGACAGACAGACAGACAGTATATATATAATTTTTGTATCCATTCAGCCAGTCTGTGTCATTTGGTTGGAATGTTTAATCTGTTTACATTTAAAGTAATTATTGTTATACATGTTCCTATTGCCATTTTCTTAATTGTTTGGTGTTTGATTTTATATATCTTTCTCTTGTATTTCTAGACTATATAAGTCCCTTTAACATTTGTAGTAAAGCTAGTTTGGTGGTACTGAATTCTCTTAATTTTTGCTTATCTGAACAGCTTTTGATTTCTCCATCAGTTTTGAATGAGATCCTTGATGGGTACAGTAATCTTGGTTGTATATTTTTCCCTTTCTGTACTTTAAATATATCCTGCTATTCCCTTCTGGCCTGCAGAGTTACTGCTGAAAGGTCATCTGTTAAGCTTATGGGGTTTCTCTTACATATTATTTGTTGCTTTTCCCTTGCTGCGTTTAATATTCTTTATTTGTGTTTTATCTTTGTTGGTTTGATTAGTATGTGTTTTGGCATGTTTCTCTTTGGGTTTATCTTGTATGGAACTCTTTGCACCTCTTGGACTTGATTGACTATTTCCTTTTCCATGTTGGGAAAATTTTCAACTATAATCTCTTCAAAAATATTCTCATCCCCTTTCTTTTTCTCTTCTTCTTCTGGAACACCTATAATTTGAATGTCGGTGCATTTGATATTGTCCCAGAGGTCTCCAAGGCTGTCTTCATTCTTTTCATTCTTTTTATTTTATTACACTCTTCAGAAGTTATTTCCACTAATTTATCTTCCAGCTCACTGATTCAGTCTTCTGCTTCAGATATTCTGCTATTGATTCCCTCTAGAGTTTTTTTTTTTACAATATTGTATTGGTTTTGCCACACATTAACATTAATCCACCATGAGTGTACACATGTTCCCCATCCTGAACTCCCCTCCCACCTCCCTCCCTGTACCATCCCTCTGGGTCATCCCAGTGTACCAGCCCCAAGCATCCTGTATCCTGCATTGAACCTAGACTGGCGATTTGTTTCTTATATGATATTATATGTTTCAGTGCCATTCTCCCAAATCATCCCACCCTCCCCCTCTCCCACAGAGTCCCAAAGACTGTTCTATACATCTGTGTCTCTTTTGCTGTCTTGCATACAGGGTTATCATCACCATCTTTCTAAATTCCATATATATGCCTTAGTATACTGTATGGTGTTTTTCTTTCTGGCTTACTTCACTCTGTATAATCGGCTCCAGTTTCATCCACCTCATTAGAACTGATTCAAATGTATTCTTTTTAATGGCTGAGTAATACTCCATTGTGTATATGTACCACAGCTTTCTTATCCATTCGTCTGCTGATGGACACCTAGGTTGCTTCCATGTCCTGGCTATTATAAACAGTGCTGTGATGAACATTGGGGTACACGTCTCTCTTTCAATTCTGGTTTCCTTGGTGTATAAGCCCAGCAGTGGGATTGCTGGGTCATAAGGCAGTTCTATTTCCAGTTTTTTAAGGCATCTCCACACTGTTCTCCATAGTGGCTGTACTAGTTTGCATTCCCACCAACAGTGTAAGAGGGATCCCTTTTCTCCACACCCTCTCCAGCATTTATTGCTTGTTGACTTTTGGATCACAGCCATTCTGACTGGCGTGAAATGGTACCTCATTGTGGTCTTGATTTGCATTTCTCTGATAATGAGTGATGTTGAGCATCTTTTCATGTGTTTGTTAGCCATCTATATGTCTTCTTTGGAGAAATGTCTATTTAGTTCTTTGGCCCATTTTTTGATTGGGTCGTTTATTTTTTCTGGAATTGAGCTGCAGGAGTTGCTTGTATATTTTTTGAGATGAGTTGTTTGTCAGTTGCTTCATTTGCTATTATTTTCTCCCATTCTGAAGGCTGTCTTTTCATCTTGCTTATAGTTTCCTTTGTTGTGCAGAAACTTTTAATTTTAATTAGGTCCCTTTTTTTTATTTTTGCTTTTATTTCCAGCATTCTTGGAGGTGGGTCAAAGAGGATCCTGCTGTGATTTATGTTAGATATTTATGTTTTGCCTATGTTCTCCTCTAGGAGTTTATAGTTTCTGGTCTTACGTTTAGATCTTTAATCCATTTTGAGTTTCTTTTTGTGTATGGTGTTAGAAAGTGTTCTAGTTTCATTCTTTTATAAGTGGTTGATCAGTTTTCCTAGCACCACTTGTTAAAGAGTGGCGCCTCCTTTTTCAAAAATAAGGTGTCCATAGGTGCGTGGATTTATCCCTAGGCTTTCTATTTTGTTCCATTGATCTATATTTCTGTCTTTGTGCCAGTACCATACTATCTTGATGACTGTGGCTTTGTAGTAGAGCCTGAAATCAGGCAGGTTGATTCTTCCAGTTCCAGTCTTCTTTCTCAAGATTGCTTTGGCTATTTGAGGTTTTTTGTATTTCCCCACAAATTGTGAAATTATTTGTTCTAGCTCTGTGAAAAATACCGTTGGTAGCTTGATAGGGATTGTACTGAATCTATAGATTGCTTTGGGTAGTATACTCATTTTCATTATATTGATTCTTCTGATCCATGAACATGGTATATTTCTCCATCTATTAGTGTCCTCTTTGATTTCTTTCACCAATGTTTTATAGTTTTCTATATATAGGTCTTTAGTTTCTTTAGGTAGATATATTCCCAAGTATTTTATTCTTTTCATTGCAATGGTGAATGGAACTGTTTCCTTAATGTCTCTTTCTATTTTCTCATTATTAGTGTATAGGAATGCAAGGGATTTCTGTGTGTTTATTTTGTATCCTGCAAGTTTGCTATATTCATTGATTAGCTCTAGTATTTTTTTAATTTCAGTAATTGTGTTGCTTGTCTCTGTATGTTTATTCTTTAATTCTTCTAGGCTTTGTTAATTGATTCTTGCATCTTGCCCATTATGTTTTCAAGGTTATTGATTATCTTTACTATCATTATTCTGAATTCTTTTTCAGGTGGTTTGCCTATTTGCTCTTCATTTATTTGGACTTCTGTATTTCTAGTTTGTTTCTTCATTTGTTCAGTATTTCTTTGCCTGTTTGTTATTTTATATATATGTGTGTGTGTGTGTATATATATATATATATATATAGTTTATTGTGTTTGAGGTCCTCTTTTCCAAGGCTTCAGGGTTGAATTCTTTGTTCCTTTTGGTTTCTGCCCTCCTAAGATTGATGCACTGACTTTTGTAAACTTCATATAGGGTGAGATTTCTGCTGTTGTTGTTTTTGTTGTTCTGTTTTTCCTCTGATGGGCAAGGCTGAGTGAGGTGATAATCCTGTATGCTGATGATTGGGTTTGTATTTTTGTTTTGTTTGTTGTTTGGATGAGGCGTCCTGCAACAGGGTGCTACTGGTGGTTGAGTGATGCTAGGACATGTATTCAAGTGGTTTCCTTTGTGGGAATTCTCACTATTTGATACTCTCTAGGGTTAGTTCTCTTAGACTAGGGTCGTGGAGTTAGTGCTCCCACTCCAAAGGTGGCACAGGGCTTGATCTTGAGTTTTGTGTGGTTCTATATATTCTTTTCCACTGGGCAGGTATTCCTGTCTGCTCTCAGCTGGTGTTCTGCAAGTACTTCTGTATCTGAAGGCATGTTCCTGATGTATCTGTGAAGAGAGATGTACTCCATGTCCACATACTACTCTGCCATCTTGTCAGCTTCTCTTTCTCTTTTCAAAAAAGATGACTTAAAATTTTTAAATTTCAGAAGCTAGTGTGTCTAGTGTATAGACATTAGAGTAATCCTAGAAAGTTTAAGCTTTTTACTCCTCATTAGCCTCAGGAATTTGAGAACATGGCAAAAAAAAAAAAAAAAGGAAGGGAAAGATGAATAGGTGTTTTCCTCTAGTTCATCCACTAGCAGGGTAATTAATGACATCCTGAGGTCATCTGAGGTCAAAGATATTTTCTATGTTCCTCTACCCAACATTGAAACACACATATACACACAAAAAAAATGACTAAAATCTTTTTCTGAATAATCAAACATCTTTGCAAAGAATTATGTTTTCTGAAAATGAGAAAAATTCATAACATATAAGATAATAGTTTCTAGCATAATTCAGTTCCTCTGTGTGTGTATTGCACTATTGGGAAGGGTACACATTTCATATGTAAAGATTTATTCATATCAGCAGTTAGAAAGGAATTTTTTTTCTTTGCCAGCTATGTGACTCAGTGGTTACCCATATTCTGTGGACTTTATTAGATTTGGCTTTTCTCTCATGAGATTTGCAGTCTGGTTCATTTATAACTTAGTCTCTTTTTCAGATATATAATATGGATTGAATAGATGAAATCAGTAAATAAACACATGATAAACTCAGCTAATAAACCTAGTAAGTGAATAAGATGAAATATATACAGGCAACATAGTATATCAGTTGGTAAACTCATTAGTGAGGTAGTAATTGTAAGAAGACTTAATGTGATTTCCAAATTTAGATAATATAAGAATGGAAGAATTTATACATGGTAGTTTTTTCTTTATTATTTGTATAATTTTGGGATAATTGTTTAGAAAAATCTTTACTGCTCTATATCTCATTTCAAAATTTCTTAGCTACATTTGTTCATAATTTGTGTTTTTGTAGAATCTTATTAGAGTACAAATGGGTATGCAATCTGTTCTTGATCATAACATCTGTTCAGTAGTAAATCTTTGTATTCTGCTGCCCTCACCAAAGGGAATATTGACATTTACTGAGCACCTGTGTTTCACATACATTATTTAACAAAATCATTACAGTTACCCAGTGCAGCGTGCGTGTGTGTGCAATCATTATTCCTATTTTAGAGATGTGAAAACTTTGATGTGAATGGTTGGAAAAGATGTGTTGAGTCATAAAACTAAAGGATGATAGAATTAGGACTTAGAACTTGATCTGACTGCTAACAGCATGCTTCACAGCACAAAATAATGCAACCACTCTAGAAGGCTGAAGTTGGTGATACACTCAGTTAATGGCCTAAAAATTCTTTTTACTTCTCTGCTGATACTCCCACTGTAGGATCCTCTATTGCGTCTTCATTGGGAAAGAGAAAAAACCAAAATGGTCTAAATTAGGTGTAATATTTCCATATAGTGTTCAAGCTCTGGGAAATGTTCTTTAAACTGACCACTTTTCATTAAAGTTCATCTTCTGGAACTTTGGTGAAAGCTCCATGATTGAATAAAGAGCTCCACAATAGAAAAATGACTTCATCTTGCATTATTATTTGAACAGAGGCCCTTAAGTACCTGGCACTTATAAATACAGCTGATAATATCAAAGAGAATACCTTCTTTGTACCAGGCATCATACTTCACATTTGTATCATAATATTAGTCATAATAATACCTACTTATTAGGTACTAATAAAAATAAACATTATTTGGGTAAAAATAAATTTATTATTTAGGTAACAATAAATCATCTTTTACTCATTTCAACATTTCAATGATGTAGAAATATTATCTCCATTTTACGTATGAGGAAACATCTTCAGTGAGGTTGTCTAAACTCACATAGCTAGTTAACAGCAGAAGCTAGAATTAATTTTCCAGCTAGGTGACTTATCAAAACTGGAATATTACAGCTGACAGACTTTAATTGTCATCTAAAAGGAAGGGAATGGGGATAGTCCTGTTGAATGCTTTTTACCAGATGAAATCTCACAGGCATTATTCCCCCTCCTTCCCAAGTAATTTCTGAGCATCCCTTCTATGTGAAAAGCTCTCTGCCAGTGAAGGAGTTTGGAAGATAGACAGTAACCTTGCTGTAAAGAAGCTTCCAGCCTGCACAGTAGAGATTGGACAAGCACACAATAGCCACATTACAACCTAGACAAGACCCAGGGGAGACCCAGTGGGAGTTCAAGGAAAGGGTCCTTCCTTTCACTGGCATCTAGCTAATAAAAAAATTAAAGGAACTGAAAAAAAAATTTTTTGGATGAGTAAAACAAAATGGCAAAAGCTTTTGAAAACCATTTTAAGATTCTTATTAAGTATTTTTTTCTGGATTAAAAAAACACACACACAAATGCTTTACAAGCTAGTTTTTCAAAAAAGAAATGTGAGAGGTTCTGAATAAGACAGAAAAGGAAAAGAAAATAAGAAAATGTGGGAGAAAAGGAGATAGGTTGGTGACAATAATAGGAAAGATCACAGCTATTGTCCCTAGTTTTAGAAGCAGCAGAGATAGAAACAATTTGGTGTTCTGAAGGGCATACTCTCAGAATGGCTAGTTTCCCATGAGCAGTAGGTGGCAGTCTTAATATCTTCTGCCTTAACTCTAAAGCACGGCTCAAGAGATGCACTGTAGCCTTGGAGAAAAGGTCATGATATTTGGAAACTGGAAACCGACCATGTTAACAGTTGACTTGCAAGATCCATTGCTACTTTTCCTTACATTCAACTATCAAATAACAACTGATGTCTGTCTGATTTTGTTGTCAATCTTCTGTGTTTCAAAGTACAGAGCTTGAGGATGGTAATGAGACAGAAACAGAGCTTTGAGTCTAGTTCTCTGCCATAGCTTCTGTGACATGTGGAAAGAGAGCAGGTTGTTTTGGGTAGAGTCATCCAAGTACACTTGAAATTTGGATTGACATAATTAAAATCACATGTGTATGCATAAACATGTATATAAATATGTTTATATTTTCTATATCTATCAATATACTCCATAGATAGATAGTTAAAGTTGGAGAATTCCCAAGGCTTATTGATTCCAAATTCCATAACATCCCAGTTAGTGTTATGAATCTCATCTTCACATGAAAATTTCCATTTCAGAAAGTAGCATGTTATACACTTCTTTACCAAAGTTGCACTGTTTATGATATTCAGAGTCTTCAGAAGATGGCCAGTCCTTTCAGTAGTTTCATGATGAGTGATTGAGCATTGACTATTTACTTAATTGACTTTTGTCTGGATTTCATGTTGGAAAAAAATGATCATTTTTGAGGTCTTTGCATTATCATGGTGGAGGTCTTTGCTACCAGCAGCAGTGTCATAGTGGGCTTATTATTTGTGTTACAAGCTGTCTATGTGTTGGTTTAGAGGGTGGATTTCTAGGTCCTTAACAGTCAAAATCCACTGAACCCTGTAAATACATGAGGGTAGCATCAGGACAGATGTCTAATAGCATAGGACCTGGAGCGTGAACAGTTTGAGCAGCTATTCTTAATAAAAAGTGTGCACAAATACTTTAATTTTGTCACCCACAAAAGCTTATGTTCATGGGAACATGTTGCTAAGATCCTCCCTTCTCAGAAGGGCCTGTGGATACAGAAGCCTGGGTTTCATCATCATTGCAGTAAATTTGCCTCTGATCAATATTCTCCACACTACCTTCAAAATGCCTTTTCCCATTTCTCTTGCTTTCACTTAACTCAAGTCTTTGGGGGCAAGACCTTGGGTGTTTTTATCAGCATATATTTAAGTTGTTGTAAAAAATGCTTGTTAAAATGAACAGAACTAGAAATTGCATTAGAAACTGGCGTCCTTGATATGTTCACACCTCGTCCTGCAGAAACTAGATCAAAACATCTTAGTTATGTGAAGAATCCTCACTCATTAGCCTTGCTGTGTTTCTTCCTCTGACAACATAGGGCATGATCTTTTTCTGTGAGGTGTTGTGGGTAAAAATGTAACAGTGATTATTGTCATAGCAGTGGTTAACATTCATGTAGAAGTCAAATTGTGAGGATGCTATCAGAGTAATTATTTTACACATAAGAAGTAACTGTTAGTTGGCATTTGCTGGTGAAACTCTTAGGAGGAGTAGAACAGAGAAGGAAGAAGGATATGATTTATGAAGAGCTGGGGCTTGCTCGTGTGTAGTCATCTCTAGCTAAAGCCTAAAAACCCAATGGCTTTTAGAGAATCAGGCCACCAGTCCAGGATAAGCAGATGTTCAGTTAGGCTGCACATAAAGGCCTTTTCCTCCTCTCCACGTGTTTTATGTTGATCTCACTTTCTGGGCCTTTTGGATTTTGATCCGTGGAAGGGTAACCTGGGTATGAAGTTCTAAAGGTAAAAAGTACTGTTTACTTTAGAAAAATCAGATGGACTATATCCCAAGATTAAAAGCCCCCAAACCTTATTAGACTTGCACATCTCTGCTTATTGATCGGTTAACAAGTTATTGAAGAAAGATAGGAAGCAAATCAAGTGTACAATAAAACTTGCTTAGCTGTTTAAAAGGATTCTGAATCTGGAACCTCCTGAAGATACTTTGGTGAAACCACAGAATGTGAAGATGCTTTCTGTAAATAAGACCAGTATGGACTCCTTTGAATAGATTTAGCTGAACTATGAATTTTTAAGAAGGTTTGTAGATGTAGATGAGTATATGAAAATAAAAGCTTACATTAATTAATGCATATGTTGGGAAGTAGAGCCTCATGTCCTACGATATTTAGTCTTTGTCCATAATCAGTCAGTTCAGTTCAGTCGCTCAGTCCTGTCTGACTCTTTGCAACCCCATGGACTGCCACTCACCAGGCTTCCCTGTCTGTCACCAACTACTGGAGCTTACTCAAACTCATGTGCCATCCAACCATCGCATCCTCTTTCATCCCATTCTCCTACCTTCAATCTTTGCTAGGATCCAGGGCTTTTCAAATGCATCAGTTCTTAGCATCAGGTGGCCAAAGTATTGGAGTTTCAGTTTCAGCATCAGTCCTTCCAATGAATATTCAGGACTGATTTCTTTAGGATGGACTGGTTTGATCTCTTTGCAATCCAAGGGACTCTCAAGAGTCTTCTCCAACACCACAGTTCAAAAGCATCAATTTTTGGTGCTCACCTTTCTTTATGGTCCAAGTCTCACATCCATACATGACTACTCAAAAAACTATAGCTTTGTCAAGATGGACATTTGTTGGCAAAGTAAGGTCTCTGTTTTTTAATATGCTATCTAGGTTGCTCATAACTTTTCTTCCAAGGGGCAAGTGTCTTTTATTTTCATGATGTGGTCACCATCTGCAGTAATTCTGAAGCCCCCAAAAATAAAGTCTGTTACTGTTTCCATTGTTTCCCCATCTATTTGCCAGGAAGTGATGGGACCAGATGCCATGATCTTAGTTTTCTGAATGTTTAGTTTTAGGCCAGCTTTTTCACTCTCCTCTTTCTGTAGGAGGCTCTTTCATCAAGAGGCTCTTTATTTCTTCTTTGCTTTCTACCATAATTGTGTTGTCTGTATACAGATGTGATGATGTTGATATTTCCCCCAGCAATCTTGATTCCAGCTTATGCTTCATCCAGCCCAGCATTTGTCTATAATAGTTATTCTTTTAAATTTGGCACACCATTTTTGAGCTTTGCTCTCTCTTTTTCTGCTTTGACCTGATTTAATGATCTAAGCACACATAAGATATATTAGAGGTGGTTTTTCAAAGTCAAGTTGGAAGGTACAAGGTAGGAAACAATGTTTTACTTCTACTCTCTTTTGTTCAGTCATTCAGTTCAGTTCAATCGCTCAGTCATGTCCAACTCTTTGAGACCCCATGAGGCGCAGTCATTAGGACCTGCTAATTAAATTGATGAAAACCAGATTAACAAGAGAAAGGGCATATCATTTTTGTGATGTTTATATTTTAATGTTTATGTGCATGGAGGTCTTCCTAGATAAGAAATGAAGACCCCCAAAGAGGTGGTTAGTTTCAGGGGCTTATATACCATTCTAACAAATTTATGGAGAAGTAACAAGAAAAAAGAAAAGGGTATAGACTTCAAAGGTTGGTCAGTTGTGGGAAGGTGGATATATGGGAGAAACTAATGAAAGATAAAGGTAATTTTAGTAAAGTTTATTCTTGCATATCTACCTTAGTACTGATTTTCTATGACATAAAGTAAGGAGCCTTGTCTGGAAACCTAGAGGTGTATGTTCCAGCCATCATTCTTCCTTCAGCCACAATAAAAGGAAAATTGCTTTATTTGGCTTGTGTGTTGGTGGTTGGGTGAAGATCAGGATAGACTGCTGCTGCTGCTGCTCCTGCTAAGTCACATCAGTCGTGTCCAATTCTATGCGACCCCATAGATGGTAGCCCACCAGGCTCCTCTGTCCCTGGGATTCTCCAGGCAAGAAGACTGGAGTGGGTTGCCATTTCCTTCTCCAGTGCATGAAAGTGAAAAGTGAAAGTGAATTCGCTCAGTCGTATCAGCAACCCCATGGACTGCAACCTACCAGGCTCCCCATCCATGGGATTTTCCAGGCAAGAGTACTGCAGTGGGTCACCAGTGCCTTCTCCACAGGATAGGTTATCATTCTTTAATATATATTCCATGGAACACTAGTCTTGGGAGCAGTTACTTCCCAATGATTCCATGGACAATTCAGGAAGCAACATCTCCTTATCAGAGATTCACAAAGCACAGGAACTGTGAGAATTGCTACATTAAAGAATCTGCCACATACTGCTTTATCTAGCATTGCCAAAAATTATCTGACCAGAAGAACTTTCCATTTTGCTTTTTATTTTTTTAATACAAATTTATTTATTTTAACTGGAGGTTAATTACTTTACAATATTGTATTGGTTTTGCCATACATCACATGAATCTGCCATGGGTGTACATGTGTTCCCCATCCTGAACCCCCCTTCCTCCCTCCCTGTACCATCCCTCTGGGTCATCCCAGTGCACCAGCCCCAAGCATCCAGTATCATGCATCAAACCTGGACTGGCAGTTTGTTTCATATATGATATTATACATGTTTCAATGCCATTCTCCATTTTGCTTTTAAAAAATAGCAACTTTTAAGTACTCTTGGAAATATAGGTCTGTAAAAAATACGTAAGTAAAAACTTGAGCTTAATGCTCTTTAGGATACCTTACTGGTCTTATCCTTTATAATTTTAATATTTAATTCATTGTAAGACTGACTCCATTTGTAATATTTTGAGTACTATACAGAAGGTGTCAAAATTCATTTGCTTTTTTAAGACTTATATATACTTACACACAAAAGTAAATAACACACCTGGCAATATACAGGAAAGACATGGTAATATAGGCAGAAAGGTAAATTCAGCTTATAAGCAAGATATATGCATATATGTGCAATTGGCATGAAATGGGTATTTCAAAGGGAAGAATCACGAGAGAATTATAGTTGCGAGATGTGTGGAATGTCAGTGGAAATTTGCAACATTATGTGGGAGAAACTAATGGATGATGAAAATGTGTGAGGGAACTAAACAGTGTATTAAAGAGGCTGGGAGGACTGTCAATGAAGGGATGAGTCCAGAGAGTACAGTGGGCAAGAGGTATGAGAGTCTGCTTGAAGACGTGTAGTAAAGAGAGAGATCATTTATGTCACTTAGAACTTCCCTGTCCTGAGATAGGGACTTTTGTGGAGATGGATGCAGGCAACATGGTGGGATAGGGTATGTATTAGGAATAATGGATCAAGAGGAGTTGGAATGGTCCAAAAGCTAAGTTCCCTGATGCCAGCCAAAGGACTTCCTACCAAGGAGTCCCTTCTAAAGAGAACAACCTTGGTCCTACTAGGTTAACCATTTTCCCCAGTGGAATCTCTCATTCTATTTGGCTGATGGTTAAAGTTAATTCATGNTCCCTGGACTGCCCACTTGTGAGCACTTTAAATGAGAACATAAAATCGTATTTTTAAGCCAATATTAGTTTGCCTTTATTTTCATGAGGTTATGAATCTATTACAAATCTAATCTTATCTATTCATCAATAAATCAGTTTTTAGTTAGAAAGTGATAAATGTGGTATTAGGCGATGTTTGTAAAAGTACTATGCGAATCTGTGATGAGAGTGGATAATCAAAAATCAATGATATACTGCCTAATAAAACAGATTTGTGGTATAATTAACATAGAATTTAAAACCATATATTTACGTTGTTCAGTTTGTTGAAGTTTGACATATGTGCACACCTTTGAAACTATGATCTAAATTAAGATATTAAATATCTCCAACACATCCAGATTTCCTCTTGCTCCTTAAATTTCCCCTTTCTCCTGCTTCTTCTTGTACATACCTAACTCCAACCCTAGGCAGTCACTGATCTGCTTTCTTACACCGTGGAATACTGATGACTTATAATTATTGATGGGTAGTATTGCACTGTAAAGGTGAATCTGTCATAATTTGTTTATCCATTCACTGGCTAATATATATTTAGGTGGTTTTCAGTTTAGGGTATTATCAGTTCAGTTCAGTCACTCAGTCATGTCCGAATCTTTGCGACCCCATGAATTGCAGCACACCAGGCCTCCTTGTCCATCACCAACTCCCGGAGTTCACTCAAACTCACATCCATCAAGTCAGTGATGCCATCCAGCCATCTCATCCTCTTCCTCCTTCTCCTCGTTCCCTTCCTCGTCCCCTTCTCCTCCTGCCCCCAATCCCTCCAAGTATCAGTCTTTTCCAATGAGTCAACTCTTCGCATGAGGTGGCCAAATTACTGGAGTTTCAGTTTTAGCATCATTCCTTCCAAAGAACACCCAGGACTGATCTCCTCTAGAATGGGCTGGTTGGATCTCCTTGCATTCCAAGGAACTCTCAAGAGTCTTCAACAACAGAGTTCAAAATCATCACTTCTTCGTCACTCAGCTTTCTTCACAGTCCAACTCTCACATCCATACATGACCACTGGAAAAACCATAACCTTGACTAGATGGAACTTTGTTGGCAAAGTAATGTCTCTGCTTTTGAATATGCTATCTAGATTGATCATAACTTTCCTTCCAAGAGGTAAGTGTCTTTTAATTTCATGGCTGCAGTCACCACCTGCAGTTATTTTGGAGCCCAAAAAAATAAAGTCTGACACTGTTTCTACTGTTTCCCCATCTATTTCCCATGAAGTGATGGGGTCAGATGCCATGATCATTGTTTTCTGAATGTTGAGCTTTAAGCCAACTTTTTCACTCTCCTCTTTCACTTTCAACAAGAGGCTTTTTAGCTTCTCTTCACTTTCTGCCATAAGGGTGGTGTCATCTGCATATCTGAGGTTATTGATATTTCTCCCGGCAATCTTGATTCCAGCTTGGGCTTCTTCCAGTCCAGTGTTTCTCATGATGTACTGGGCATATAAGTTAAATAAGCACGGTGACAATATACAGCCTTGATGTACTCCTTTTCCTATTTGGAACCAGTCTATTGTTCCACGTCCAGTTCTAACTGTTGCTTCCTGACCTGCATACAGATTTCCTAAGTGATGGGACCAGATGCCATGATTTTAGTTTTCTGAATGTTGAGCTTTAAGACAACTTTTCCACTCTCCTCTTCCACTTTCATCAAGGGACTTTTCAGTTCCTCTTCACTTTCTGCCATAAGGATGGTGTCATCTTATGGCAGAAATACTAACTCTTGTGTATAAAATTTTTGTTAATATCTACTTTCACTTCTCATAAGTAAATAACTAGTAGTAGAGTGGCTGGTCATGGTAGGTTTATGTTTAATATTTTAAGAAACTGCCCAACCATATTCCAGAGTTTTGCCATTTTGCCTTCCCATTAGAAGTATAGAAGAGTTCAGCTCCTCCACATCCTAGCACTTAATATGGTTAGTTTTTTATAATGTTAGGCGCTGTAATAGAGTCTAATAGATTTGTATTTGTATCTCACTGTGCTTTGTGTTTGCATCTCCTACATAGTAATGATGTTGAGAATCTTTTCATACTTTCCCTTGATATATGTTTCTTTGATGAAATTTATGTTCAGATTTCTTGCCTGTTTTTTGTTTGACTTACTTTTTCCCTACTATTGAGTTTTAGAGTTCTTTTGAGATTTTGTTTACAATTCCTTTGTCAGGTATGTGAGTTGCAGATTATTTTCTCAGGTCTGTGACTTGTTTTATTCTTCTCTTAACAGCATCTTTCAAAAAATAGAAGTTATTAATTTTGATGAAGTTCATCTTATCAATTTTTTTTAAAAGGATCTTTGCCTAACCAAAGGTCACAAAGATTTTCTCCTATACTTTTAAAATGATTTTAATGGCTTTAGGGTTGTTAACTTAGGACTTTGGTTCATATTGACTTAATTTTTATATTATATAAGGTTTGTATATGGTTAACTGAAGTTCTTTTTCCTTTTTCCCCCCTTTCTTCAAGTACTTCTGTATCACATTTAGATCTAATAAACTCTCAATCTGTTCACCAGGAAGCTCTAGCCCAAAGACTGCTTGATAGAGTAGTCTTGGAAATAGCCAGATCTGCTTTCATGGTGTGAAGGCTGCTTGGGAAGAACATGCCCGTGGTAGAAAACTTAAGGCAGACCCTGAAGATTCTAGGCATTATAGGCTTTGAAGATAAGAAGGAAGTTCTTTTTCTAAGGGAGATCAAAACAGCACACCTCTGACAGTCAGTTATATTCTGCATAGGTAACTACAGCCTTTATTAGTGAATAGTTAATTTAATAATTATCATAACGTATAAACTGAGTTTTAGTGGTGACATCATGTATGTTCCTTGTTGATTAAACCAAATAACACTTATCCAGTAAAGATTTATTGAGTGCCTATAACATGTTCAACACTGTTTTAGGCCATGGGAATACTGTGTTGAATAGACATTGTACCTCTTTTCATGGAGCTGACATTCCTGTGGGGATATATTCAGTTGAGCTGTGAAGTTACTGGCTTTAGATAGACACAACCTAACAAATTACACGCACTAAACTGGGCCTTCTGTGGACTTGATGTCATTCAGCCTACTGATAGGCAGGCTAGCAAAGACTGCTAGCAGCAAATACATGTTACTTCTTTCTCCCTCATTTTGCTGCTCTCAACCCCAGAGCTGAAGAGTTGCCTCTGAAAAAATAAAACCCACCAGCAGCTGGAGGCTTCCATTCCTGGATCATGAAGAAAGGCATTCTGGCATTTGCTAATGTAAGCTTGGCCCCTCTGAGAATCTATACTTTTGGTCTTAGAACAAATCCTAGGTCCTGTCCCATAGGCTAGACGAGATTTCTTAACAAGTACCAGATGCCAATATCTGAAGAGGTCAGCCTGGGCCCACGCTCCTCACATTCTCTGGTATATATTGCTTTACAATGTCAAGCTGCCTCTAATTCCAATCCAAAAGGCAAATATTTAATGCTTTCCTATATTCGTGACCCAATCATATATACACAAAGTCTGTGGTTTAATCAAATTGTTTCTATTTGTTAAAAACACAGTATGACTAGAAGTTATAGATGATGAAAATTTATAAAAAGGTACATGAAAGCATTAAAAAGGGCTTTGTAGTTTCATATTGCTACTAACTGTCCAACTCTCTATAAAGTAAGGCCTAACTGAGAGGACAAAGTTCTTTAAGAATGGGAAGCTATTTTCAGGAACTAAACATGTAAAATCATTACCATGAAAATCAGCTTTTGAGGGATAGGGTAACTTGGGGACTAATTTCTAGTGGTAACAGCTGGTAAAGCCTAAGGGATGTGTTCCTCTCCTTAAGTCTTGAGACTTCTCTCAGTCACTCACCTCCCTAGAAAGAGATCTCAGTGGATGATAAAAGCTCTAGCAATGCAATTTTCTACCAAAATCTAGTTGCACACCATTCATGGCAAAGAATATATCACTGGAGGACTGGAGATAGTCTGGGCTCTGTGGAGAGGCAGGTGCTGACCTAGGGCAGAATCAGGAATAACTCAGGATCTGGAATACTCAAGTGCAAAGATCTCTACCTCACCTAGGCGTTCATCTCCCACTCCTCCCCCACACCCCAGACAATAATGCGAATATTGATTTGCCCCATTCTTCATGCACGTTGGGGGCACTGCTACTGAATCATAGCTTAGTATTCAAAAGAAGGCTGAACTCCTTGACTAACAAACCTATGAGGAAATTTTAGTCTCCAAACAAACTGCTGAGGCAGAAGAATTTATTCTCTGTCCTCCAGACCTCTCCTTGTAGTTTGACATGATTTGTATTATTTTAAAGTGTATTCATTTATGACGATAACAGATTTCAGGTTATTTTTGGTCTTCAGCAGGAAGATAACCTTCTATAACATTAATATAATAAAACACAGCAGATCCTGACAGATTTATGAATTCCATTAGCCAGAGCATATAATAGGGAAACCTAACCTTGTATGGCTTGCGTGAGTGGGTTTGGAAGGTTTCACTGAAGAACAGATAATTTATTTTATTTTGTAATTGAAGCATAGTTGATTTATAAGGTTGTGTTAATTTCTGCTGCAGCAAAGTGATTCAGTTATACATGCGTATACATTCCTTTTTAATGCTCTTTTCCGCTGTGTTTTTTGATAGGGTGTGGAATATGGAGGTCTTGTATGTACAGGTTCTCTGCTACACAGTAGGACCTTGTTGTTTATCCATTCTCTCTATAAAAGCATACACCTGCTAACCCCAGCCTCCTACTTCCCTCTCCCAACCTTCTGCCCTTTGGCAACCACAAGTCTGAAGAAGAGATACTTTAAATATTACTTATGGTAGTGGTGCCTTGTGCTGAGAGCAGT
Source organism: Aepyceros melampus (assembly GCA_006408695.1). Lineage (NCBI taxonomy): Eukaryota > Metazoa > Chordata > Mammalia > Artiodactyla > Bovidae > Aepyceros > Aepyceros melampus. The sequence continues at coordinate 316,584 of SJXQ01006934.1, read as the reverse complement.
TCAGATGGAAGGAAAACTTTGTCGAAGGCTCTCAAGCTACAGAAACCTTGACATTTTTGAAGAACTAAATAAAGAGCAACATAACTGTGAATGAATAGAAAAGGACAAGGTGAAAGTGAAGAGGTCATTCAGATATGAGCTAAATCAAATCTCTTACAATTAAACAGTAGAAGTGACAAATAGATTCAAGGGACTAGATCTGATAGACAGAGGGCCTGAAGATCTATGGATGGAGGTTCATGACATTGTACAGGAGGCAGGGATCAGGACCATCCCAAAGAAAAAGAAATGCAAAAAAAAGCAAAATGGCTGTCTGGGGAGGCCTTACAGATAGCTGTGCAAAGAAGAGAAGCAAAAGACAAAGGAGAAAAGGAAAGATATACCCATTTGAATGCAGAGTTTCAAAGAATAGCAAGGAGAGATAAGAAAGCCTTCCTCAGTGATCAATGCAGAGGAAAACAATAGAATGGGAAAGACTAGAGATCTCTTGAAGAAAATTAGAGATAACAAGGGAAAATTTTTGCAAACATAGGCTCAATAAATGACAGAAATGGTATGGACTTAACAGAAGCAGAAGATTATTAAGATGTAGCAAGAATACACTAAAGAACTGTACAAAAGAGATCTTCACAACTCGTATAATCATGATGGTATGATTACTCACCTATAGCCAGACATCCTGGAATGCGAAGTCAAGTGAGCCTTAGGAAGCATCATTACGAATAAAGCTAGATGATCTGTTCTTTAGTATTTTATTCCCCACAAAATTCTCTCTCTCTCTCCCTTCTCTCTCTCTCTCTCTCTCTCTCTCTCTCTCTCTCTCTCTCTCTTCCTGTCTTTTACTCTTTGGAGCCAGTCATCATTCTGAGCAGCTGATAAATATTAACTTATCTATTTCCCACAATGGTCTGATGAGATTGATGTTGCTATTTTTCCCACTTTACAGAGAAAGGAACTTAGATCAGAAAAACCAAATAATTTGTTCACAGTTAGGAGTCTCTTGAATGTTACAGCCAGGTTTCCAATTCCAAACTATTCTTCCTCCCAAGAACAATTGGATGTAGTAAAGGAATTTGAAGAGAGGAAAGAAAGCATTAGTTCTGTTTTTATTTGCTTATTTATTTAGTAATTCTCTCTGCATTTGGCTGTGCCAGATCTTAGTTGCAGTGCATGGGATCTTCGATCCTCATCATGGCAAGCAGGATTTCTTAGTTGTGGCATGTGTGATCTTTAGTTGCGGCATAGGAACTCTTAGTTGTGGCATGTAGGATCTAGTTCCCTGACCAGGGATCAAGCCCAAGTCCCTCTGCATTGGGATCATGAAGCCTTAGCCACTGAGCTACCAGAGAGGTAGCTTAAGAGATTGTTCTAAGCAAAATGTGGAGAAAATATGGTAAGAGCAGGTAGACCAGTCTGAGATATACTATAATATTCTAGAGAAGCATGATGGTACCTTGAAGCATGGCAGTGACTGAAGGTAAGAGATACTTAAGACTTACACTGGACAGGAGAGGAGGGTCAAGAATGAGCCCCATCATACTGGTAAACCAAGTAGGGAGTTGGTGGTGTCATTTAACAACTAGGGTCCACTAGAAAGGGAGCGCACACACTTTAAAAACTGTCAGTGTGCACTATACTGCCCGGCCAATATGCATGTATCTGTTATGCTGGCTCTCAACAGAGATGTGTACATATGTTCACCAAAAGATATATGCTAGAAAGTGCAGACAGCACTATTTATTGTAGCCATACACTAGAAACTAACCAAATGTCCATCAGTGCTTAAAAGGAAAACAGAATGCAGTACAACAGAGTGAACACTGCAACCACACACATGGTCAATTATTTTTTGACAGAGGCAGTAAGGTCTTTCTATGGAAAAGGAGTAGCCTTTTCAAAACATGGTGATGGAAAAACTATAAAAAATATTAAAGACTGAGTGTTGAAAAAGACCTTATACAATTTGCAAAAATGATTCAAAATTAATCATAGACCCAAACATTTAAGCCAAGGCTACAACATCTTTAGGAAAAAAATTGATAACATTTTCATGCCTTTGGCATAGGAAAGGTCTTCTTACATAGAACACAAAAAAAAACACCATAGAACAAATCATACAGTGGGCTTAATAAACTTATAGTCTTGTGCTTTTCAAAAATCACTGTTAAGAAAATTAAAATATGAGTCAGATTAGGACTATTCAATTCACATATCTGTCAAAGGACTTATATCCAGAATATATAAGGAACCTCTATGAAATAATAATTAAAAATATTACTAATCTAATTTAATAATGGGCAGGAGATTGCAATAGACATTTTACAAAAGAAAATAAGCTCATGGCAAGGTGTCCAATGTAATTAATCATATTGGAAATGTGAATAAAAATCACATTCACACTCATTAAAATGACTAAGGTTAAGAAAATTGATAACACTAAGTGCAGGTGAGGCTATGAGCAATGGACATTCTTATTCAGTTGTCTGGAGTGAAAAGTAGTGGAACCACTTTGGAATAATTTTTCAGTTTCCAATAAAAATTAAACATATATCTCCTTTCTCTCTTCCTTATCTAATTTTCCAGGGCTTCTACTCTTGACCTAGACTGAAGTTATGATTATGTCTGCCTTGTAGTGTTTGAATCTTAAGTGAATACATCCCAAATTTCTCCATTAAGTATAATTTTGATTGTATGTTTTTTGGATACATCTTTTACCATCTTAAGTGTTCTCTTCTAACTATACTTTGATGAGATTTTTTAAAATCATCGTTTAGGATTGAATTGTATCTAATATACATTATATATCAAAGTCTGGTAGCTCAGTTGGTAAAGAATCTGGCTTCAGTGCAGGAGGCCCAGGTTTGATTCCTGAGTTGGGAAGATCCCCTGGAGAAGGAAATGGCAAGCCACTCCAGTATTCTTGCCTGGAAAATCCCATGCACAGAGGAGCCTGGTGGGCTATAGTTCATGGGCTCATAAGAGTCGGACACAATTTAGCAACTAAACCACCACCAATCATAGGATTTTCTCTTCTTATCCTCCAAAATAGTGAACTACATTAAAAGATTTGCTTGAATTCAACTCTTTTTTGCATTCTTGAATTAAACCAACTTGATATATTGTTATTTTAAATTTCTATTCAGATAGCTAGTATTTAATTTCTGATATTTATATTTATTCATAAGAGAAATATGAAGGAATTTGAAGGAAAAGGATACACTTTTATTATTTTCAAATGATAGTATTATGTACTGAGAACAACTAAAAGTTCAACATGAAATAAGAAAGTTTCACAGAGTTGCTGAACGTAAGATCTTCCTATAAAAATAAAGGAAATTATGCCGAAATAACCATCTAGAAAATCTGTTAGTTATTCCATTCATAGTAGTATTAGAATGGTAAAGATATTGAAATTTAAAAACCCAAGACATCTATGCATAAAGTTTTAAACTCTAACAAACTGTAGTATGAAGATACTCACTGAACTTTTTGATAAGACTAATATAAATGTCAGTTTCCCCAAATTCTCTGTAAATTAAAAGCTATCAGTCAAAATTTTAGTTGGAGCTACTGAGGAATTTTGTTGATACGATGTTACTCCATTTCTTCTAAGGGATTCTTGGCCACAGTAGTAGATATAATGGTCATCTGAGTTAAATTCACCCATCCCAGTCCATTTTAGTTTGCTGATTCCTAAAATGTCGACAGTCACTCTTGCCATCTCCTGTTTGACCACTTCCAATTTGCCTTGATTCATGGACTTAACATTCCAGGTTCCTGTGCAATATTGCTCTTTATAGCACTGGGTTTTACTTCCAATACCAGTCATATCCACAACTGGGTATTGCTTTTGCTTTGGCTCCGTCTCTTCAGTCTTTCTGGAGTTATTTCTCCTCTTATCTCCAGTAGCGTATTGGGCACCTACCTACCTGGGGAATTCATCTTTCAGTGTCCTATCTTTTTGCCTTTTCATACTGTCCATGGGCTTCTCAAGGCAGGATACTGAAGTCATGTGTCTTTCCATTTTCCATTGGACCACATTTTGTCAGACCTCTCCACTATGGCCCATCCATCTTGGGTGGCCCTACACGGAGTGGCTCTTAGTTTCATGAGTTAGACAAGGCTGTGGTCCATGTGATCAGATTGGTTAGTTTTCTGTGATTGTGGTTTTCAGTCTGTCTGCCCTCTGATGGAGAAGGATAAGAGGCTTATGGAGTGCTTCCTGATGGGAGAGACTGTCTGAGGGGAAGACTGGGTCTTGTTCTCATGGGCAGGACCATGCTCAGTAAATCTCTAACCTAATTTTCTATGGATGAGCAGGGCTGTGTTCCCTCCCTGCTAGTTACCTGGGGCCAAACTGTGGTGGAGGTAATGAAGATAATGGCCACCTCCTTCAAAGGGTCCCATGCACACACTGCTACACTCAGTGCCCCTGACCGTGCAGCAAGCCACCCGCAACCCATGCCTCCACCAGGACTCCTGGACACTCACGGGCAAGTCTGGGTCAGGCTGTTGTGGGGTCACTGCTCCTTTCTCCTGGGTCCTGGTGTGCACAAGCTTTTGTTTGTGCCCTCCAAGAGTCTGCTTCCCCAGTCCTGTGTAAGTTCTGGCAGCTCTATGGTGGGGTTAATGGTGACCTCCTCCAAGAGGGCTTATGCCACACCCAGGTCTGCTGTACTGACAGCCCTGACCCTGCAGCAGTCCACTGCTGACTGGTACCTCCACAGGAGTCACTCAAACACAGTTCTGTCTCAGTCTCTGCGGGGTCTCTGGGTGCTGGTGTGCACAAGGTTTTTTTGAGCCCTCTGATCATCTCTGGCAGGTATGGGGTTTTATTCTAAATGTGATTTTGCCCCTCCTACCATCTTGCTGGGGCTTCTCCTTTGCCCTCGGATGTGGGGTATCTCCTCACAGTCACTCCAGTGCCACACAGCCACCACTTCTTTTTCTTCTTAGCCTCATAGTCAACAGAAGAGTCGAAAATGCAGTGCTTGGGAGCAATTTCAAAAATGACAGAATGAATGACCTCTGTTCCAAGGAAAACCAGTATCATGGTAATCCAAGTCTATGCCCCAACCAGTAATGCTGAAGAAGCTGAAGATGAATGGTTCTATGAAGACCTACAAGATCTTTTAGAACTAACACCCCAAAAAAGATGTCCTTTTCATTATAAGGGACTGGAATGCAAAAGTAGGAAGTTAAGAAATACCTGGAGTAACAGGAAAATTTGGCCTTGGAGTACAGAATGAAGCAGATCAAAGGCTAATAGAGTTTTGCCAAGAGAATACACATAGCAAACACCCTCTTCCAATAACACAGGAGAAGACTCTACACATGGACATCAACAGAAATCAGATTGATTATATTCTTTGCAGCCAAAGAAGGAGAACCTCTATACAGTCAGCAAAAACAAGACCACGAGCAGACTGTGGCACAGACCATGAACTCATTGCCAAATTCAGACTTAAACTGAAGAAAGTAGGGAAAACCACTAGACCATACAGGTATGACCTAAGTCAAATCCCTTATGATTATACAGTGGAAGTGAGAAATAGATTCAAGGGATTAGATCTGACAGACCCAGAGTGCCTGAAGAACTATGGATGGAGGTTTATGACATTGTACAGGAGGCACTGATCAAGACCATCCCCAAGAAAAAGAAATGCAAAAAGGCAAAATGGTTGTCTGAGGGAGCCTTACAAATAGCTGTGAAAAGAAGAGAAGCAAAAGACAAAAGAGAAAAGGAAAGACATACCTATTTGAATGCAGAGTTTCAAAGAATAGCAAGGAGAGATAAGAAAGCCTTCCTCAGTGATCAATTCAAAGAAAAAGAGGAAAACAATAGAATGAGAAAGACTAGAGATCTCTTCAAGAAAATTAGAGATACCATGGGAATATTTCATGTGAAGATGGGCTCAATAAAGGACAGAAATGATATGGACCAAGACTGCCCTGTTGCTCAAATGGTAAAGAACCTGCCTTCAATGCAGGAGACCAGGATTCGATCCCGGGGTTGGGAAGTTCCTATGGAAAAGGGAAGGGCAACTCACTCTATATTCTTGCCTGGAGAATCCCATGGACAGAGGAGCCTGGAGGGCTACAGTCCATGGGGTCGCAAAGAGTCGGACATGACTGAGTGACTAACACACACAAAACAGAAGCAGAGGATATTAAGAAGATGTGGCAAGAATACACTAAAGAACTATACAAAAAGGACCTTCACAATCCAGATAATCATGATGGTATGATCGCTCACCTATAGCCAAACATCCTGGAATGCAAAGTCAAGTGGGCCTTAGGAAGCATCACTATGAACAAAGCTAGTGGAGGTGATGGAATTCCAGTTGAGCTTTTTCAAAACTTAAAAGATGATGCTGTGAAAGTGCTGCACTCAATATGCCAGCAAATTTGGAAAATTCGACAGTGGCCACAGGACTGGAAAAGGTCAGTATTCATTCCAATCCCAAAGAAAGGCAATGACAAAGAATGCTCAAACTACTGCACAATTGCACTCATCTCACATGCTAAAAGTGTAATGCTCAAAATTCTTCAAGCCAGGCTTCAACAGTATATGAATTGTGAACTTTCAGGTGTTCAAGCTGGATTTACTAAACGAAATCCAGAGGAACCAGAGATCAAATTGCTAACATTCTTTGGATCATCGAAAAAGCAAGAGAGTTTCAGAAAAACATCTACTTCTTCTTTATTGACTGTGCCAAAGCCTTTGACTGTGTGCATCACAACAAACTGGAAAATTCTGAAAGAGATGGGTATACCAAATCACCTGACCTACCTCCTTAGAAATCTGTATGCAGATCAGGAAGCAACAGTTAGAACTGAACATGGAACAACAGACTGGTTCCAAACTGAGAAAGGAGTATGTCAAAGCTGTATATTATCACCCTGCTTATTTAACTTATATGCAGAGTACATCATGAGAAATGCTGGGCTGGATGAAGCACAAGCTGGAATCAAGATTGCCAGGAGAACATCAATAACCTCACATATACAGATGACACTACTCTTATGGCAGAAAGCCATAAAGAACTAAAGCAAAGAACTAAAGAGCCTCTTGAGAAAGTGAAAGAGGTGAGTGAAAAAGTTGACTTGAAACTCAACATTCAGAAGATGAAGATCATGGCATCTGGTCCCATCACTTCATGGAAAATGTATGGGAAAATAGTGGAAACAGTGGCTGACTTTATTTTGGGGGGCTCCAAAATCACTGCAGATGTTGATTACAGCCATAAAATTAAAAGACACTTATCCCTTGGAAGGTAAGTTATGATCAACTTAGACAGAATATTAAAAAGCAGAGACATTGCTTTGCCAACAAAGGTATATCTAGTCAAGGCTATGGTTTTTCCAGTGGTCGTGTATGGTTGTGAGAATTGGACTATAAACAAAGCTGAGCACTGAAGAACTGATGCTTTTGAAATGTGATGTTGGAGAAGACCCTTGAGAGTCCTTTGGTCTGTAAGGAGATCCAACTAGTCCATCCTAAAGGAAATCAGCCCTGAATATTCATTGGAAGGACCAATGCTGAAGCTGAAACTTCAATACTTTGGCCACCTGATGTTAAGACATGACTTTTTTGCAAAGACCCTGATTCTGGGAAAGACTGAAGGCAGGAGGAGAAGTGGACAACAAAGGATGAGCTGGTTGGATGGCATCACCAACTCAATGGACATGAGTTTGAGTAAACTCCGGGAGTTGATGATGGTCAGGGAGGCCTGGGGTGCTGCAGTCCATGGGGTCACAAAGTCTGACATGACTGAGTGACTGAACTGAACTGATTGGGGAATTTGATAAACTTGCTCTAAAATTCATGTGCATGTGACTAAATTATTAAAAAGAAGAAAACTCTAAGGAGGAACTAGGCCTATGCAATATTATTGCTGTAAAGCCACCACAATAAAATATTTTGATGTTGACAAAGAAGCAGAGTGAGAGAAGAGAAGGGAGGACTGAGGTTCAGAACTCAGTCCCCAGGGCTGCAACCCTCCAGCCTGAGTCTGCACTGAACTGGCTCTTCCTCCTGGAGCTGCTCATGTTTTCTGTGTGTCCTTGCTATTCTCCTGTCCTTTCCTGGGCTAGATTCAGCAGATTCTCTGTGTCTATGCCAGCTTGCTCTGCCTGTGAGTGCTTGTTTAGTGATCTCTAAAGTAAGGCTTTATTTCCCAGCAATGGTTTCTAGAAGATGTCTGCCACATTTGTTACCTTGGGTGCAACAGGTTCTTAGCCTGGATGCTTACATATCTAAGCATCTGTGAAAGACAGCACACCTCAGAACTGCTCTGCCCTGGAGACAAAGAAGCTGGGGTGTTTACCTACCAATTCAGGTCACTGTCAGATGAGGAAGGCTTCCTGTCCTTTCCTCTCACACTTGTAGTTAGTTACTTCTGTGTGGGCTGTGTGCTGTGCTGAGTCACTTTTGTCACGTCTGGCTCTTTGCACCCCTATGGACTATAGCCCACCAGGCTCCTCTGTCCATGGAGTTCTCCAGGCAAGAATACTGGAGTGGGTTGCCCTGCCTTCCTCTGGGGGATCTTGCTGACCCAGGGATTGAGCCTGCCTCTGTTACATCTCCTGCATTGGCAGGTGGCTTCTTTATTACCACTAGCACCACCTGGGAAGCGCAACCACTTCTGCAGTCTGGGCATTTGTTGTTCAGTTGTTTAGTGGTGTCCAATTCTGTGACCCCATGGACTGTAGCATGCCGGGCTTCCCTGTCCTTCACTACCTCCCAGAGTTTGCTCAAACTCATGTCCATTGAGTTGGTGATGCCATCCAATCATCTTATCCTCTGTCTCCCCCTTCTCCTCCTGCCTGCGATCTCATATTCCCACTGTTGGAGAAAACCCTTAGTCTGAGAGTCATCATTGTTGGTTGTAAAATGCTGTTTGTTAGCTCATACAGGAAGGCTGGGCACCAGAACTATTATGTTACGTTTCTGCCATCTTTTTTGCATACATAAGGAACTTTCAGAGTTTTAAGGTTTTAAAGCTGGTTAGAAAAACCAAAGCTATATTTAAGTAGTGGTGGTATACTTCTGGCAACCCACTCTTGCCTGGAAAATCCCATGGTCAAAGGAGCCTGGTAGGCTGCCATCTATGGGGTCGCACAGAGTTGGACACGACTGAAGTGACTAAGCAGTAGCAGGTATATACTTCTATTACTTGGAACTCTCTGGAAATGTCTTGATCTGGGGCTGTCTCTAAGCTAAAAATACAAATTGTTTTAAAGGTAGAGCATAGTGGTTTTTCTTTGTGGAAACACCTCATAACTGAACACCACAAGCTTTGAAGTAATTAATCTCGTCACTGTGTTGAGGCTGAATTAATCAGCTTTTCAGAAAACTCTTGTCTTCCTGTTTTAGAGATCAGGTTCTTACTCTTGCCTGGAAAATCCCATGGTCAAAGGAGCCTGGTAGGCTGCCTTCTATGGGGTCGCACAGAGTCGGACACGACTGAAGTGACTAAGCAGTAGCAGGTATATACTTCTATTACTTGGAACTCCTGGAAATGTCTTGATTTGGGGCTGTCTCTAAGCTAAAAATACAAATTGTTTTAAAGGTAGAGCATAGTGGTTTTTCTTTGTGGAAACACCTCATAACTGAACACCACAAGCTTTGAAGTAATTAATCTCGTCACTGTGTTGAGGCTGAATTAATCAGCTTTTCAGAAAACTCTTGTCTTCCTGTTTTAGAGATCAGGTTCCTACTCAGTTGCCAACATCTCTTATTAAAGTGAAACAAAGCACACCACCCAGACTCCTAGGAGAATGGTCAGCCTCACAGTTACTCTCTTGACCAAGGAGAGTCGCTGCAGCCAGAGCTGCTTGCAGAAGAACGCTGATGGCTAGAGAAAGTGTACTGCGTTTCCCCTGGGGACCTAGTGCCTGAAATAATGGCCTCAGTTTGCAAACAAATAGCTTAGTGTTAAAGCCCTGTATCCAGTGGAGGGCAGTACAAGTACTGGAAAAGGTATTAGACTGCCAGAAGAGTAAAACTCAAAATTCCACCTGGCCATTTATTAGCTGTGTAATTTTAGATGTGTAGTTTAACCTCCCAAGTATCAGTTTCTCCTTGTGTAAAATGCAGGTTAACTTAATTCTGAGGGCCATTTTGAGAATTAAATAGAATAAAAATAAGCAATGCCAGTATCATAAAAGATATTAGTGATATAATAACAAGAAAAAAGCTCTTTTTACAGGAAACATAATTTATTTGGTTAGGAAATTTGTTAGTTATTGGTTTTGACCTTTTCTGTGGGAACTCCAGAATGTGCTAATTTAATTCCAGGTTACTTCTGTTGTGGGCTTCCCCAGTAGCTCAGCTGGTAAAGAATCTGCCTGCAATGCAGAAGACCCCAGTTTGATTCCTGGGTCGGAAAGTTCCCCTGGAGAAGAGATAGGCTGGCCTCTCCAGTACTCTTGGGCTTCCCTGGTGGCTCAGATAGTAAAGAATCTGCCTGCAATTAGGGAGACATGGGTTTTATCCCTGGGTTGGGAAGCTCCCCTGGAGGAGGTACATCTGTTTTATGTGGTCTTCAGTTTAGTCGCTCAGTCATGTCCGACTTTTGCGACCCTATGAATCACAGCACGCCAGGCCTCCCTGTCCATCACCAACTCCCGGAGTTCACTCAGACTCACGTCCTTCGAGTCAGTGATGCCACCCAGCCATCTCATCCTCTGTCATCCCCTTCTCCTCCTGCCTCCAATCCCTACCAGCATCAGAGTCTTTTCCAATGGGTCAACTCTTCGCATGAGGTGGCCAAAGTACTGGAGTTTCAGCTTTAGCATCATTCCTTCCAAAGAAATCCCAGGACTGATCTCTTCACAATGGATTGGTTGGATCTCCTTGGGTGGCTATATCCCGATTCGTATTACAAATGTTCATTGGCTTTTCAGGACATTAGGAAAAAATTTCCTTGTCTCCTTCATTGCAGGCTTCTATATTCTTTGAAAATCATCACAGAGAACTAATAATATTTTTTCAAGCATTATGTTATTAGTTAAAAAATACATTTAAGTGACAGGAAATCCTTATTGAGTTATCAAGACTTGGCAGTTCAGAATGCCTTTGACACAAAGATTAAATAAGAAATGCATTTCTAACTTTCTAGGAAGGTGAAACAGACTGCCCAGGGCCGAGTCCACTCTGAATCGGTGAGTGTAGTGATGCCAGCAGCAAATACAAAGGAGTAGGACTGGTCAGGGTTTCAGCAGGAAGACTGCTGGCTCTGTGAGCAGGTTGAATCTTGTGAGAACTATAACCAAGCATGTTCAAAAAGAACAAGAAAAAGATTCTTGAAATACCTATTGATGCATAATATGAACCAAATAGGAATACAGACATTACAGGGTGCAGTGTTTGGGAAAGGCATTTGGAAGTGGATCTTGTGTTGTCTTGAAGATGGTAGGGGTCGAAAAGCCCAAGGAGAGAGATGAGAAATTTAGACACAAGGGAAACAGTGCCCCAGAACTGAATTCATGGATGAGCAGGGCAAGAGGCAGACAGCTTGGCAGAAGCTAAAGCTGTTTGCTGGGGGCAGTGGGAAACTAGGTTTTGTAGGAGGAGGTGGGAGGATGAAAGAGTCTTGAAATACCTATTGATGCATAATATGAATCAAATAGAAACACAGACATTGCAGGGTGCAGTGTTTGGGAAAGGCATTTGGAAGTGGATCTTGTGTTGTCTTGAAGATGGTAGGGGTTGAAAAGCCCAAGGAGAGAGATGAGAAATTTAGACACAAGGGAAACAGTGCCCCAGAACTGAATTCATGGATGAGCAGGGCAAGAGGAAGACAGCTTGGCAGAAGCTAAAGCTGTTTGCTGGGGGCAGTGGGAAACTAGGTTTTGGAGGAGGAGGTGGAAGAAGAGATTGATGTAGCAGTTTGCTTCCCTGGAAAGCACACTTTGAGACAGATATACATGCAGGAAATTTATAGGAGGATGTTTCTGGAATGAACATCTGTTGGGAATTGAAACCAACAGGATTGAACAGAGGGAAAAGATTAGCTTCTCTAGCTTTCATTAAAGTTACATTCCTTGGTATAGTTACTTTTACTTTTTAGCAAACACAACTTGCATTTTTCACTTAGCAATCTTCTTGAATATCTGTTAGTATTAGTACCCATGTAATTAAAAAAAAAAAACTGCCACATGTATTCCATGATATGGTTGCTTTCTTAAAAGCAAATTTAATTTAAGCATACATACTGTTTTTGTTTTCAATTTTTTCGGTACTGCAAACTATACTGCAGTGAGCACAGTTGTATTTGTTTCTGTACACTGGAGAATAATATGAAACAAAGATAGATCAAGAGATCAAATATTTATTTGAATAAATGAATTTGTTTCAGTATCTTAGTATCTGAATTCTTTTTTCTCAAAAGGATAAATTTAATAATACCAATGTTTAAAGTATATTCTTTCCCCCATGATGTGAAATGGTAACTTTTTCATTAATTTTTTTTTCTATACAATTATGTCTATTTCTGGATTGTTAAAATTATTAATGTCATCAATATTATAATATTTTACCTCCTTTTAATATGTTTTATATCTGGTAAAAATAAACTTTCAACCTTCTTCACACAATCTGTTTTCATATTTTCAGAATTTATTTAACTCTAGCTTATTTACTATATTTAATAATACCAATGTTTAAAGTATATTCTTTCCCCCATGATGTGAAATGGTAACTTTTTCATTAATTTTTTTTTCTATACAATTATGTCTATTTCTGGATTGTTAAAATTATTAATGTCATTAATATTATAATATTTTACCTCCTTTTAATATGTTTTATATCTGGTAAAAATAAACTTTCAACCTTCTTCACACAATCTGTTTTCATATTTTCAGAATTTATTTAACTCTAGCTTATTTACTATTCCTTATGAATTTTAGAATCAACTTGTCAAGCTCCATGTAACATTCTTTTTTTGAGATGGCATGGATTTTAGATGAATTTGGAGAAAATGTCATTTTCTTCAAGACTTCTTTTATGTCCTTCATTAAAACTTAATGTTCAAACTGATCTCATCAGTTTTCTTCCATGTCTCCACCACCCCTGCCAATTTCTTGCCTGTCAAGAATTTGACTTCTTTTGTAAGCCCAATAGTATATATGGATAAAAATAGAAATATCAAAGAGTCAGACTATAGAAAACATTGAAGCCTATTTTTTTTCCCAAATGGATAGTCAATTGTTCCATTACTGTTCATTAAATCCTTCACACTTTTTCACTATTTCTTTTCTTTTTTTTCTTTTTCTTTTTTTACTTTACAATCTCACTATTTTTTAAAGATTGTTTTTTCATGGAATTTTTTGTACATACAGATTAATTTTGGTAGAATTTACATATTTTACTATTACAATATTAATTCTAAATCCTAGTGTCTCTAGCCATGGGCATGATATATATCTCACCATCTATTCTTGCCTTTTTTATTCTCTGATAAATTCTTATGTGTTTCTACACAGTTCTTGCAAATTTCTTCTATGGTTTATTTTTTTTTACTTTACAATCTCACTATTTTTTAAAGATTGTTTTTTCATGGAATTTTTTGTACATACAGATTAATTTTGGTAGAATTTACATATTTTACTATTACAATATTAATTCTAAATCCTAGTGTCTCTAGCCATGGGCATGATATATATCTCACCATCTATTCTTGCCTTTTTTATTCTCTGATAAATTCTTATGTGTTTCTACACAGTTCTTGCAAATTTCTTCTATGGTTTATTCCTACATGCTTTATTATTTATGTTGCAATGTGAATGGGATCTTTAAAAAAAAAAAACAACTTTTTCTAATCAGTTATTGCTATTAAATAGGAAGTTAATTATTTTTTTGCCACTTCCTTTTCTTGTTGCAGTTCAGTTTGGGTATCTTTATTAAATTGTTTCCAAGTTCAGTAATCTTTCTTCTACTAGATTCAATTTTTCATTAAACTTATCTATTTAATTTTTTTCCCCATTCTAGGATGTCCTTTTGATTCTGCTGACTCCAGGATCTGGATCATCGATGAGTTTTCTTCAATTGGATATTTTTTTCTTGGCATGTGTCATATGGGTCCTGTGCCTTGTCATGCCTAGTAATTAGATACTGAATGAAGGACTTGCTTATTATAAGAAAAAAAAGAGTTACCAGATGACACTGTTTCCACCAGAGAGGGTCACTCTTTCCTCTATAGAGTATGGAGATAATCCTTAAATCAAGGGAGCTAATCCCTTGATTTAGCCAGAAAGTAAATGAATCACACCTGAGCTGCACTTTAAGTGAGATCCAGTCTACCTGCTTTACCCCAATTCCAAGGCTTTCACTATTCTTGCCTTTCTCTTGAGAGTGTGCCAGTTATTTGTACTTCTGTTTTACTTTTAGAGATTTAAAGCTTAGCTTCACCCCCTCCTTCTATTCCATATAACTATAGACTGTAATAATTATTCTAAGGGGAGACCAGAAGTGCATTTGTGTCCCTTCAAATCTCCACTTGTATCATTCTAGCCTCCAAATAGCTGCCCAAAACTTCTGTTTTTGTTTGTTTGTTTTGTTTTTTGTTTTTTTGTTGTTCCTATACTGGGAATCAGATCTGGATTCTGGATTCCAAGCCTCTATGCAGCCCAAGTTGGCATATTCTGTTACCAGATGACGCTGTTTCCACCAGAGAGGGTCACCCTTTCCTCTATAGAGTATGGAGATAATCCTTAAATCAAGGGAGTTAATCCCTTGATTCGGAGAAGGCAATGGCACCCCACTCCAGTACTCTTGCCTGGAAAATCCCATGGATGGAGGAGCCTGGTAGGCTTCAGTCCATGGGGTCGCTGGGTCGGACCTGACTGAGCGACTTCACTTTCACCTTTCGCTTTCATGCATTGGAGAAGGAAATGGCAACCCACTCCAGTATTCTTGCCTGGAGAACCCCAGGGACGGGGGGGAGCCTGGTGGGCTGCCGTCTATGGGGTCGCACAGAGTCGGACACGACTGAAGTAACTTAGCAAATCCCTTGATTTAGCCAGAAAGTAAATGATCACACCTGAGCTGCACTTTAAGTGAGATCCAATCTACCTGCTTTACCCCGACTCCAAGGCTTTCACTATTCTTGCCTTTCTCTTGAGAGTGTGCCAGTTATTTCTACTTCTGTTCTACTTTTAGAGATTTAAAGCTTTGCTTCGCACCCCCCACTTCTATTCCATATAACTATAGACCGTAATAATTATTCTAAGGGGAGACCAGAAGTGCGTTTGTGTCCCTTCAAATCTCCACTTGTATCATTCTAGCCTGCATATAGCTGCCGAAAACTTCTGTTTTTTCGTTTGTTTGTTTTGTTTTTTGTTTTTTTTTGTTGTTCCTATACTGGGAATCAGATCTGGATTCTGGATTCCAAGCCTCTATGCAGCCCAAGTTGGCATATTCTCCTTACCAAAAATAAATAAATAAATAACAGTTGCAGCTCATCAATGTGAACGATTTATTCCATCTAGAGATGTTTAACCTTAGGGGTTAAAGCATCTCTAAAGCATCACGAGAATGCAGAAAATTATACTTTGCCTTCAGATTTTAGTCTCTGCCCCAGCACAGCTTTGGAATTCTGCAGATGTTGGGGGAAATCATCCATGTATTTGAAGCTCCTCGAGTTTGCAGCTTTGTCACCACTTCACTTAAACTCTGCTGGCTCCTCTGCTCTCCTTCTGTGGATCCTCTGCCAGTTGCAGCTCATCAATGTGAACGATTTATTCCATCTAGAGATGTTTAACCTTAGGGGTTAAAGCATCTCTAAAGCATCATGAGAATGCAGAAAATTATACTTTGCCTTCAGATTTTAGTCTCTGCCCCAGCACAGCTTTGGAATTCTGCAGATGTTGGGGGAAATCATCCATGTATTTGAAGCTCCTCGAGTTTGCAGCTTTGTCACCACTTCACTGTAAACTCTGCTGGCTCCTCTGCTCTCCTTCTGTGGATCCTCTGCCAGGGACGAGTGCTTATTCTCCAACCTGGGCTGTAGTCAGAGTCAGCCACTGCCCGTGACTGATCTTTAGTTCACTCTGAAAGTGTGAAAATTCTAAAATTTTAGTCCCTGTAGTTCTAAAGCCTGGGATTTTCAAATTATTTTTAGTGTGAATGTCAAGCTACTTACTGTATCTTACCCAGTACCAAGAATGTCAGGCCATTTATTTGCATACTTTGGCCCTGATTTCAGCACATTTTCTTTACTTGCCATCACCACCACTGCCATCCCTAAGATCAGTGTTTCTCAGAATCTTAGGTTTGGTGGAGAAACCAGACATATGTGAATAACCTTGGGTTGTGAAGTGACCCATATCCCTGGACATGAGTATTTCCACCGTTGAGATTTGGCCCACTAGAATTTACTTTCAACAATAGAGAAACTGTAGGTATTTTTATACAGTATTTTCCAATTTGTGAACTCTCAGTGCAAATGCATTTATTGATTATCTAAGCTATTTTTCAGGTTTAAAAGCATTTGCTGGAATCAAGATTGCTGGGAGAAATATCAGTAACCTCAGATATGCAGATGACACCACCCTTATGGCAGAAAGTGAAGAGGAACTAAAAAGCCTCTTGTTGAAAGTGAGAGAGGAGAGTGAAAAAGTTGGCTTAAAGCTCAACATTCAGAAAACGAAGATCATGGCATCTGGCCCCATCACTTCATGGGAAATAGATAGGGAAACAGTAGAAACAGTGTCAGACTTTGTTTTTTTTGGGCTTCCCAAATCACTGCAGATGGTGACTGCAGCCATGAAATTAAAAGACGCTTACTCCTTGGAAGAAAAGTTATGACCAACCTAGATAGTATATTCAAAAGCAGAGACATTACTTTGCTGACTAAGGTCCGTCTAGTCAAGGCTATGGTTTTTCCTGTGGTCATGTATGGATGTGAGAGTTGGACTGTGAAGAAGGCTGAGAGCTGAAAAATTGATGCTTTTGAACTGTGGTGTTGGAGAAGACTCTTGAGAGTCCCTTGGACTGCAAGGAGATCCAACCAGTCCATTCTGAAGGAGATCAGTCCTGGGATTTCTTTGGAAGGAATGATGCTAAAACTGAAGCTCCAGTACTTTGGCCACCTTATGCGAAGAGTTGACTCATTGGAAAAGACCCTGATGCTGGGGGAATTGGGGGCAGGAGGAGAAGGGGACGACCGAGGATGAGATGGCTGGATGGCATCACTGACTCAGTGAACGTGAGTCTGAGTGAACTCCGGGAGTTGGTGATGGATAGGGAAGCCTGGAGTACTGCGATTCATGGTGTCGCAAAGAGTTGGACACGGCTGAGCGACTGAACTGAACTGAGCTGAATTGAACTGAATGTCTTTGAGATCAATAATGATGCCCCTTATATTATTTGTTTGTTTTTTCCTTTTTTTTTTTTTTTTGTTTCTGATGATTCTGGTTACAATTTTGTTGGTTTTATTTCTGTCTTCAGACTAGGTTTGGATTCCGCTTTTCCCTATTGGTTCTATATTTTTAATTTCATTTGACATTTTATCCTTATTTTTTCATCTTTAAAAAAATGTTTTAAGGGCTACAAAGGAAAATTTAAAAACTGTTGTTACTCTCAGATGATATTAATGTAAATATGATATGGTTGTGAAAACCAAAGATCAAAAAGAACATATAGTTCAATCGTTAAAAGAAACTTAAGAGGAGTTAGAGGTAAGACTAACATACACACTTTAGTTATAGTTTGCATATCAACCACAAAAAGAAAATTGCAATTAGTAAATAAAGTTTATGCAACAACCAAAAAAATGAGGCACATAAAACTTCCAACAAAAAGATATGTATGAACTTTATGCTGAAAATATTTAAAGATGCTAAAGTGTGTTAAATGATACTAGATTAATGGAGATCCATAAAATCTTCATGGCTAGCTGGAAAAAATACTTTAAAAATGCTATTACCTTATCCATTCATCTGCTGATGGGCGTCTAGGTTGCTTCCATGTCCTAGCTATTAAAACAGTGCTGCAATGAACATTGGGGTACACGTGTCTCTTTCAATTCTGGATAAGAAAGCTGTGGTACATATACACAATGGGGTATTACTCATCCATTAAAAGAATACATTTGAATCAGTTCTAATGAGGTGAATGAAACTGGAGCCTATTATACAGAGTGAAGTAAGGCAGAAAGAAAAACACTAATACAGTATACTAACACATATATATATGGAATTTAGAAAGACAGTAATGATAACTCTATATGCAAGAGAGCAAAAGAGACACAGATGTACAGAACAGTCTTTTGGACTCTGTGGGAGAGGGAGAGGGTGGGATGATTAGGGAGAATGGCATTGAAACATGTATAATATCATATAAGAAATGAATCACCAGTCTAGGTTCGATGAAGGATACAGGATGCTTGGGGCTGGTACACTGGGATGATCCAGAGAGATAGTACGGGGAAGGAGGTGGGAGCGGTGTTCAGGATGAGGAACAGATATACACCTGTGGTGGATGTATGGCAAAACCAATACAATATTGTAAAGTAAAAAAAATAATAATAATAAATAAATGATAAATGGTTAAAAAATAAAATTAAAAAAGTAAAGGTTAAAAAAAAAGAAAACATTGGATGCCCATTAGATTTGAAAAATAGCTCTAACTGTCAAATTTTTGTAGTTTAATGAAAAAAAAATGGATACTGACGTTTAGGGTGTCCTGATAAACTTACTACAAGATCCCAGGACAAAAACATTACAATATAGGACATATCTTATATATATAGAATGCCTGCCTACACTACCAGGGCAGAACATGACTGACCCAATTTCTGTTCCTTGTCGGCATCCATTGATCTCTTCTGTGTACGTCAGATCTATAGATGTGGGAAGGGAAATAAGAATTAAGTACTGGGAGATTTTTAAGACTGTCTAGAAACAAATTGTTTTTTGTACTTATCATAATGTTTTTCATTGATTTTAAAGGGAAAAAAGTAGTATTTGCTTTTGCTGGTATTCTAAACAATTATAAAATGTAATAATGGTAATATAAAATTTATAACCTAATAATATAAAACTTGATTTACCTATAATAATGCTTCTTGATTTCTGATATGAATAGGGATTTATGCTAAGAATGAAAAATAAAATCTTTTTAGAAATAAAAAAATAAAATAAAACCATTATTACCTATCAATACATTTTTCATTGATATAATGCCTTTCCAATCAAAGTTTTCACCAAAAATACAATAGTTTTTCTTAAAAGTTAGAAATATAATTCTTTTACAAGAAAAATTAAAAAATATCAAAAATAGCCCAGAAAATTATGAAAAATAACTGATTTTAAACTTTTGCCCAATAAGTATTTGAAATATATTTTCATTTTCTCTCCAAATTTTTGACAGCTGGATTGTATCTATTCAGCAGAGCATAGAATATTTACATACTATTCAGTATGTTTACCTCTATTATTTTATCTTAATGCTACTCTTACTTATTTTCAACTATTACTCTCTATTCTTATATCATAGCTTCTCCTCTGATTTTTCATTATCTGAAACTGATTTCTCTGGTAGGTTGTTTTGTAATACTGGGTTAAGTTTTTTCTTACTTATTATACAGTTTTTCTCCTTGTGTGCCTTTATCATTTAGATTTTTTTTTTTTTTCTGTTTTCTCATATCATTTTGGTATTAGTGATCCTTTTATGTTACTTCTGCTGCAATCAGTTTCCTGAGTGGGAGCTGAAGGGTAGGTGGCTGTTCACACCTCAGAGAGCTTTAAAATACAGCTGTCTTTGTAGCCTCCTCCAGTTTTCCAAGATCTGGGGCTTCTGAAACTCTGTTTCCATCTTTTTTTTTTTTTTTTCTTACAACCAATGATTCTGCCTATTAAAGTTGGATTTGACTTCTAGCAGATTTTTCTCATGTAGTCCTCACCTTGAAAATTTATTTTGCTTTTTTTTTTTTTAAAGTCATCAGGACTTTTGTTGTGCCCTTGTAGTCTTTTTTGCATTCACCCTGAGTTGGAGTAATCCAATTTTTCTTAGTTTCAGCACTTGTTGTCAGATCTACTTTCTGAATATTGAATTCAGAAAGAGAGAGGCCTGCTCCTTTTGGCAATGTTTTTTGAAGGGAAATTTTTATGATATAATATTTGTATATCAGGAGAATTTATTTTTCCTTTCTTTTCCAACTTTATTTGGCCACTATTTCCAAACAAAGAGAATTTGGAATTTAATAAAGCCAAATTCTTCAATATATTTTCTTATTCATTAACTTTAGTCAATTATATCAAACATATATACATATCATATATATGATTCTATGTATCTATATATACACTTATGGTCATACACAGGTGACACAGTGGTAAAGAATCCATCTACCAGTGCAGGAGACACAAGTGACCTGGGTTTGATCCCTTGATTGGAAAAGTCCCCTGGTGTAGGAAATAGCAATTCACTCCAGTATTCTTGCCTGGGAAATCCCATTGTCAGAGGAGCCTGGCAGGCTGTAGCCCATGGGTTGCAAAGAGTCAGATGCGACTGAGCACACACACATAGAAACTTATAATCATATACACACACAGAGCACACAGCTTCTTCAAATCTAAGACTTCCATTCAGTGCTTTTTCATATCTGGTTGTTGTTGTTTTTTATTGTAGCTTGGCCTGCTCATTTTTGTTATCTTGTTTTTTGTTTTAAAAAATATTTTATATTCAGTTATTCCATACTGTATATCTAAAGTCTATAAGAGTCCATACCTAAACACTTTTATCTTGGGCTGTGAGGTGTACTTGGTGTATTTAACAGATATTTCTGGTATTTTCTTCACTCAAGAGGATTTTGTATCTGTGTGTTTGGGACGAGGGTCACTGTATTCTGTAAAGAGTTTAACCATCTTTTTAGCATTCAGCAAGCATTTTCCATAGGCATCCCTAACTTTTGTAAATGCTTATAAATCACTGTGCCCTCACTTACAATTTTTATATTATTTTAATGAGAGATTGAGCTTGATGATTTCCCTTGTATAATTATAGCACATCAATCAATTAAAATGTATGAATCATTTTTGTCCCATTTCTCTGTAATAGAAGGCTCTAAAGTCTATCTGTTATGCCATACTTCTCTGTATTTGCTCTTTAACTTTTTCTTTCTCTTATTCAACCATTTAATAATTGTGATTTATTCATATTTGAGTGAATAAATGAAGGTTTTGTATGATAAGTCACCTGGTTTATCTTCCTTGTTTTGAGACATTCAGGTAACTGAAAACCAATGTCTCTTTAATCAAGGCACTGGATGAGTTGAATAGATTTTACTGAACTAGAATCTTCTTGGTTTCTCTTTTGAGTTTTAAAAATATTAATTGTGACAGATCTCTTTGATTTATCATGATTTCTTTAATAAAGCTTTTTTATATTATTCATATATTGCTCAAGATTGACAAACATACTGTTAAATTCAATTTTACTCATCTCTAAATTAAACCATTTTAAATTAATGGACTTTATTTTTTGGAGAAGTTTTAGATTTATAGAAAAATTGACCAGAAAGTTTAGATAGCTCTCATGTACTTCCTTCACACAGACTCTCCCGCTGTTATCTCTATATATTATACCATGTTGCATTAGTATGGTACCTTTCATACAGTGATGAATCAACACTAATACATTATTATTAACTCAAGTTCAGTCTTTGTGTTCTACACTGTGTGTTCAGTTCAGTCACTCAGTCGTGTTGACTCTTTGTGACCCCATGAATCACAGCACGCCAGGCCTCCCTGTCCATCACCAACTCCCAGAGTTCACTCAGACTCACATCCAATGAGTCAGTGATGCCATCCAGCCATCCCATCCTCTGTCATCCCCTTCTCCTCTTTCCCAATCCCTCCCAGCATCAGAGTCTTTTCCAGTGAGTCAACTCTTTGCATGAGGTGGCCAAAGTACTGGAGCTTCAGCTTTAGCATCATTCCTTCCAAAGAACACCCAGGACTGATCTCCTTTAGAATGGACTGGTTGGATCTCCTTGCAGTCCAAGGGACTCTCAAGAGTCTTCTCCAACACCACAGTTCAAAAGCATCAATTCTTTGGAGCTCAGCTTTCTTCACAGTCCTACTCTCACATCCATATATGACCACAGGAAAAACCATAGCCTTGACTAGATGGAACTTTGTTGGCAAAGTAAATTCTCTGCTTTTGAATATGCTATCTAGGTTGGTCATAACTTTTCTTCCAAGGAGTAAGTGTCTTTTAATTTCATAGCTGCAGTCACCATCTGCAGTGATTTTGGAGCCCCCCCCCCCCAAA
>SJXQ01006934.1:264395-293181 GCA_006408695.1 Aepyceros melampus | reverse complement strand
TGTGCGGTAGTTTGAGCATTCTTTGGCATTGCCTTTCTTTGGAATTGGAATGAAAACTGACCTTTTCCAGTCCTGTGGCCACTGCTGAGTTTTCCAAATTTGCTGGCAAGTTGAGTGCAGCACTTTCACAGCATCATCTTTCAGGATTTGAAATAGCTCAACTGGAATTCCATCACCTCTACTAGCTTTGTTCGTAGTGATGCTTTCTAAGGCCCACTTGACTTCACATTCCAGCATGTCTGGCTCTAGGTGAGTGATCACACCAACATGATTATCCGGGTCATGTAGATCTTTTTTGTATAGTTCTTCTGTGTATTCTTGCCACCTCTTCTTAATATCTTCTGCTTCTGTTAGGTCCATACCATTTCTGTCCTTTATCGAGCCCATCTTTGCATGAAATGTTCCCTTAGTATCTCTAATTTTCTTGAAGAGATATCTAGTCTTTCCCATTCTGTTCGTTTCCTCTATTTCTTTGCATTGATAGCTTAGGAAGGCTTTCTTATCTCTCCTTGCTATTCTTTGGAACTCTGCATTCAGATGCTTGTATCTTTCCTTTTCTCCTTGGCTTTTTGCTTGTCTTCTTTTCACAGCTATTTGTAAGGCCTCCTCAGACAGCCATTTTGCTTTTTTGCATTTCTTTTTCATGAGGATTGTCTTGATACCTGTCTCCTGTACAATGTCACGGACCTCATTCCATAGTTCATCAGGCACTCTATCTATCAGATCTAGGCCCTTAAATCTATTTCTCCCTTCCACTGTATAATCATAAGAGATTTGATTTAGGTCATACCTGAATGATATAGCGGTTTTCCCTGCTATCTTCAATTTAATTCTGAACTTGGCAATAAGGTGTTCATGATCTGAGCCACAGTCAGCTCCTGGTCTTGTTTCTGTTGACTTTATAGAGCTTCTCCATCTTTTGCTGCGAAGAATATAATCAGTCTGATTTTGATGTTGACCATCTGGTGATGTCCATGTGTAGAGTCTTCTCTTGTGTTGTTGGAAGAGAGTGTTTGCTATGACCAGTGCATTTTCCTGGTAAAACTCTATTAGTCTTTGCCCTGATTCATTCTGTATTCCAAATAATTCTGAACTTGGCAATAAGGTGTTCATGATCTGAGCCACAGTCAGCTCCTGGTCTTGTTTCTGTTGACTTTATAGAGCTTCTCCATCTTTTGCTGCGAAGAATATAATCAGTCTGATTTTGATGTTGACCATCTGGTGATGTCCATGTGTAGAGTCTTCTCTTGTGTTGTTGGAAGAGAGTGTTTGCTATGACCAGTGCATTTTCCTGGTAAAACTCTATTAGTCTTTGCCCTGATTCATTCTGTATTCCAAGGCCAAATTTGCCTGTTACTCCAGGTGTTTCTTCACTTCCTACTTTTGCATTCCAGTTGCCTATAATGAAAAGGACATCTTTTTACACTGTATGGCTTTTGACAAATGTATGATGTCATGCATCAGTCGTTTATATCGTACAAAGTAGTTGCACTGCCCTAAATGTCCTCTGTGCACCACCTATTCTTTCCTCCTTCCTTACTTCTAAACCTCTTGCATTCACTGATCTTTTTACTATCTCTATAGTTTTGCTGTTAGTAGAATGCCATATAGTTGGAATCATAGAGTATGGAGTTTTTTCAGACTGGCTTTTTTCATTTAGCTTATGCATTTAAGTTTCTTCATTTTGTGGCTTGATATTTCATTTCTTTCCTGTCATTGAAAATGTTCTGTCAATTATGTGGATATACCTCTGTATTGATCCATTCACTTATCCAGAAGATTATCTGGATTGCTTCCAAGTTTTTCAGTTACGAATAAGCATTTGTTTGCAGTCTTTTATAAGGACACAAGTTTTCAACTTGTTTGGGTAAATACCAAGATGAGTAATTGTACACTGTTAGCTTTATAAGAAATTGACAAATTGTCTTTCAAAGTGGTTGTACCATTTTGTATTCCATCTGTGATAAATTAATTTTTGTAGTTCCATATTCTCACCAGCATTTAGTCTTGTCCGTGTTCTACATTTTCAGTTCAGTTCAGTCTTGCAGTCGTGTCCGACTCTTTTCGACCCCATGAATCACAGTACGCCAGANCACATTTCTGGAAGCTGAGAAGTCTAAGAGGAAAGCACCAGCAGATCCAGTGTGTAGGGTGGGCCTGTTTCTGGCACATGTATGGTTGGGTACTACCCTCATGACCTAATTACCTCCCAGACTCCTTATCCTCTAATACCAACACCTTGGGGCTTAGAACTTCAGTATGAGTTTTGAGGGGACTCAAACATTCAGTTCATAACATGAATATTGCTTGTTATCCTTTTGAAAAATCTTCCTAATAAGCATTATGTTATATATATGCTTCAGTAACTTGTTTTTCCATTTATATTTTTGAGGACTTTTTATCAGCCCGTAAATATCTAGTTCATTTTTGTGGCTGTATGATATCTTGTTGTCTGTGTGTGCATTGATTTAACTCTTCCTTATAGCCATCCATTTTCTTTTGAAACCTCTGGAGTTGATCATGCTTGGTCTACGTCAATCATGGAGGCTCCATTCCTGCATTCCTCTCCCCCACGTGACACCCCCTCCATCTCCCCTAGCCCCAGCATTTGCTTTAGGAGTTGGCATGTGACCCTGCCAATGAGACATGAACAAGAGCTATCAGAAGGGCTTCTGGAAAATGTTTACCTCTATGATTATTAATAAAAGAGATACTAATAGGAAATTGTCCCTCTACCACTGGATGTGATAACTTTTAACTTTGATAGCCATCTTGGGGCCATGATACAAGCTAGCCTAAGGACCATACTTATTTGCTAATGATGACATGGCAGAAATATAGAAACATCCTGTATTCTTGTTGATTTTGATGAACACTTAATTACTTAGTCCCAGAGCTAAACTATCTCCATATTTCTTGTTGGATTGGATAGTAAGATATACTTCTATTTTTTAAGTCAATTGAATTAGAATTTTCTACTACTTATAGCACCACCCTTATAGCAGAAAGTGAAGAACTAAAGAGCCTCTAGATGAGGGTGAAACAGGAGAGTGAGAAAGTTGGCTTAAAGCTCACATTCAGAAAACGAAGATCATGGCCTCCAGTCCCATCACTTCATGGCAAATAGGGAAACAGTGGAAACAGTAGCTGACTTTATTTTGGGGGGGCTCCAAAGTCACAGCAGATGGTGACTGTGGCTGTGAAATTAAGATACTTACTCCTTGGAAAGAAAGTTATGACCAACCTAGACAGCATATTAAAAAGCAGAGACATTACTTTGCCGACTAAGGTCCGTCTAGTCAAGGCTATGGTTTTTCCTGTGGTCATGTATGGATGTGAGAGTTGGACCGTGAAGAAAGCTGAGCGCTGAAGAATTGATGCTTTTGAACTGTGGTGTTGGAGAAGACTCTTGAAAGTCCCCTGGACTGCCATGAGATCCAACCAGTTCATCCTAAAGGATATCAGTCCTGGGTGTTCATTCGGAGGACTGATGATGAAGCTGAAACTCCAATACTTTGGCCACCTGATACAAAGAGCTGACTCATTCGAAAAGACCCTGATGCTGGAAAAGATTGAAGACAGGCAGAGAAGGGAATGATAGAGGATGAGATGGCTGGATGGCATCACCAACTTAATGGACATGGGTTTGGGTGGACTCTGGGAGTTGGTGATGGACAGGGAGGCCTGGCATGCTGGGATACATGGGGTCGCAATGAGTCAGACATGACTGAGGGACTGGACTGAACTGAACTACTTGTAGCCAAAAGTATCCTAATTTTACAGCTGGTATATCTGTAACTTAAAAAAAAACACACACACATTTTTATGTTGAAATCATCATAGACTCACAAGAGGCTGCAAAAATAGTGTAAAACTAGCTGCCTATATTTCATCTTGCATCCCTCAAAGATAATGGCTTGTATAAGCACAGTACATTATCAAAACCGCAAAACTGACTTTGGTACAATACTACAGATCTTACTGAGTTTTCACTGGTTTACATACATTCCTCTGTGTGTGTGATTCTGTGCATTTTTTTCCCCATATATAGAGTTCTGTAGCTACCACCCACAATCAAAAACTGTTCCATCAGCTCAAGGAACTCCTTTCTGCTATCCTTTTCACTCTAACAACCACTAACAACTCACAACTCCTGTTAGCCTAGAATTTTATCATTTTGAAGATGTTATTTAAATGGAATTACTTTTGAGACTTATTTTTTCCCTAAGCATAATGCCCTTAAGAACAGTTTGTTGCATATATAAGTAGGTTGTCCTTTTTTATTGATGAGTGTGTTCATTGTATGGATGTGCTAGAATTTGTTTCACCATTCACTAAAGGACATTTGGGTTGTGTTCAGTTTTTGCTTTTATAAATAAAGCTTCCATGAACATTTACACACAGCTTTTTACTTTATTCAATTTTTTGGTGTGTGTTAATAGAAATTTCCATGTCTCTGGATTAAATGCCCAAGGATGTGATTTCTGGTTCATATAGTTAATGTTTAACTTTTTAAAGAGACACCAAAAACTTTTCAGCATGGCCATACCATTTTATATTCTGACCAGCAGTGTACAAGAGTTACGGTTTCTCTGTAACCACCAGCATTTAGAATTATACAACATTTTAAAGCTCTTCTAATAAGTTTGTTAGAAAGTTCTTCTAGTAAGTATACTGGTATCTCATTGAAATATCACATTTTCAAAGGATGCATAGAAATGATCAACAAGGATTATATTGAGGAAAACAATATGAAAGCAAGAGGAAAAATAGACATTTTCCTTGTAACTTTCTATTCTGTGTTTCTTAGGTGTATATATGTTACATTTAATAGATCAGCAGGATTATGGGTCATTGTCTTATTTTTATCTTTATATTTTTGTTTTCAGATCCATAATTAATGTTTAACAATTCTGATATTTTAAGTTGTTGGTAAACGTCAGCATACCTGTCTCTGTGTTATCATCAGAATTAATGTCAAGGAAATGCTGCAGGCTTCTAATAATGTTGGATGTCCTGGTTTTACATTTCACTGTCTTAACCCTCATTTACCCAAACTGAATATAATCATTCCCTTGTGCCTACAAATTTGCCAGACTACATCCTGTACTAAACATACTCCATTTGTTGTCTTCTGAAGTCACACAAAGCAGAATATATTTTCCTGTTAAATGCCATGCTTAATAGCATTTTGGAATTTAATTGCTTGTCTTTTGTGCAACTAAAAGAGAATGTAGAAAACAAAAAATCATACATTGCCTTTCTTGAAGTCTGTTTGTTTTCCTCACAACAATATTTTTACTTTCAATTTGATCATTTTAGGAGGAACTGGCTTTTTGAGTAAGGTCACATAAAAGTAAATGTGTAGACACTGGTTATTTGCTATCTGAATAATGACTCTCAGGGAGGCCTGCAAACTCTCTCCATCATCAGAGACAGAAAACAATAAAAATGCCTATTCAAGAACATGAAAGGAGCAGAGATAGAATGAAGTAGAGCCTGACCTGGCAGGGAAAGTGTGTTCTGTTCAGCAGAGTCTTTTCAGCCACCTTCAGCACCTTTTGACCTGAATGGATTGTGTGGTAAACCATGCTGATTGTTCATCTGTCAGTGCCCTTTGGGCAAAGACCAGCAGGAACACACCTATAGTGAAGACAGAGTTCATCACCCATTGTGACAATGGAGAGCAGTCACCACAGAGAACCACTGGTGTCTTATTAAGGGGATATTGTTGTTCAGGCGCTCAGTCATATCTGATACTTTGCAACCCCATGCACTGCAGCTCCACAGGCTTCACTGTCCATTACCAGCTCCCGGAGCTTGCTCAAACTCATGTCCATCAAGTCAGTGATGCCATCCACCATCTCATTCTCTGTCATCCCCTTCTCCTCCTGCCTTCAGTCTTTCCCAGCATCAGGGTCTTTTCCAGTGAGTCAGCTCTTCACATCAGGTATTGAAGTTTCAGCTTCAGCATCAGTCCTTCCAATGACTATTCAGGATTGATCTCCTTTAGGAGGGACTGGTTGGATCTCCTTGCAGTCCAAGGGACTCTCAAGAGTCTTCTCCAACACCACAGTTCAAAAGCATCAATTCTTCAGTGCTTAGCCTTCCTTATGATCCAACTCTCACATTCACACATACAAGAACCATAGCTTTGACAAGACAGACCTTTGTCAGCAAAGTAATGTCTCTGCTTTGTAATATGCTATCTAGGTTTGTCATAGCTTTTTTCCCCCAAGGAACAAGTGTCTTTTGGTATCATGGCTTCAGTCATCATCTGCAGTGATTTTGGAGCCCAAGAAAATAAAGTCTGTCACTGTTTCCATTGTTTCCCCATCTATTTGCTATGAAGTGATGGGACCGGATGCCATGATCTTAGTTTTTTGAAAGCTGATTTTCCAGGCAGCTTTTTCACTCTCCTCTTTAACCCTCATGAAGAGGATCTTTAGCTTTTCTTTGCTTTCTGAAGTGTTCTGACACCATAAGAGTGGTGCCATCTGCATATCTGAGGTTATTGATATTTCTTCTGGCAATCTTGATTCCAGCTTGTGCTTCATCCAGCCTGGCATTTCACATATTCTGCATGTATTGTGCATAATTTAAATAAGCAGGGTGACAATATACAGCTTGACGTACTCCTTTCCCAATTTTGAACCAGTCTGTTGTTCCATGTCAGGTTCTAACTGTTGCTTCTTGACCAGTATATAGGTTTCTCAGGAGGAAGCTAAGGTGGTCTGGTATTCCCACCTCTTGGAGAATTTTCCAGTTTATATTATGATCCACACAGTCAAAGGATTTGGCATAGTCAGTGAAGCAGAAGTAGATGTTCTAGAATTCTTATGCTTTTTCTATGATCCTATGGATATTGGCAATTTGGTCTCTGGTTCCTCTGCCTTTTCTAAATCCACCTTGAACTTCAGGATGTTCTCAGTTTATGTACTGTTGAAGCCTACCTTGGATATTAGAAACAGCATCTTTACGAAAAGGTTTGGAAGAGGGTCTAAGGAAGCTGGGCTTTTCTCTAAGCTGGCTGTCAGAAAGCAGAGACAATTCTATGGGTATCTAAATCTTATCTGTGGGGAGGGGGAAATAGAATGAGCACAGAGATCTGACTGGTAACGGAGCCATCGCTCATCTTAACCAAGAAATGGAGATGTTTGAATTTTATGGGTGACAAGTGATTTTGCCCAGCATCAGGGTCTTTTCCATTGAGTCAGCTCTTCCCATCAGGTGGCCAAAGTGACCTTGATTTTTGTTTCTGCTTTCTGCCTCCCTGTCCCTCACTATCTCCTAATGTTTTCCCAAGTTCAAATACATTGACTTGATGATGCTATCCAACCATCTCATCCTCTGCCGCCTTCTTCTCCTTTTGCCTTCAATCTTTCCCAGCCTCAGGGTCTTTTCTAATGAGTCAGTTCTTCGCATCAGGTGGCCAAAGTATTGGAGCTTCAGCTTCAGCATCAGTCCTTCCAATGAGTATTCAGGGTTGGTTTCCTTTAGGATTGATTGGTTTGATGTCTTTGCTGTCCAAAGGACTCTCAGGAGTTTTCTCCAGCACCGCAATTCAAAAGCATCAATTCTTCAGCACTCAAGCTTCTTAGAGTAATCTTGTCTGACGATTATGAGATTTTGAGATTGTTAACATTCAGTGAATCAATATTATAGACTAGCTGTGGGTATCAGAGCAGCTTCTGAATGTCTACAATTGCTCCTCTGCTTTCTTTCTCACATCATTGAAAAAGTTGAAGTCCCCATATCGTCATTTGCCGTAGGCACCATAGCTTGGTATATGTAATAGTCCTATGGTCTAAATGGATTTCATTTACATGGCATAGCTTTTTGACTTGACTTTCAAATATGTTGTCATTATTCCAAGGTAAAATGCAGACCTAACTTTCCCATCAACCTGGAAGTCAGTCTCTAGAGTCTGTATGATCTAGCCTTCTGCCTCCAGGCTAAGCTACTCATGATGATTATAAAAATTTGATGCCTTTTCAGCTTCTAATGATCTAACTGAAAGGAAAAAAACTTCCCTGTTGCCCTCAGAAGTCCATAGCCTTCACTCTGACCCACTGAAAATGTTTTCTACTTTATTCCCCATGGAGACACTCTCTCTTGTGCAACTGAACTCATTTCCTGAAGCAGGCTTTAGAACTGAGCACTCAAAACCAGAAAAATTTGACCGAATCTGGCCACCTAACCTGTTTTATTTTGTATGCATTGTTTTACAAAGAGGAGGAATTTTGTGTAAAATTCTCCTTTCACCTGCTTGATGAATCAGATTATTTGGCCACCCTGGGCAACAGACTAACTGAATTTGAGCAACTGTTGCTTCAGGTTATCCAGAGATTGTCATGTTTCCCACCACAGTCTACTACACTACTGCCCTGAATCACTCATCGTGTTTCCTGCTCAGCTTCTTAACATTGAGGTGTCAGCCTTGGCACAGACGACTTATTTTCCACTGGTGGTATTTATTTCTCAAAACAGGATATAGATTATAAGGTGGTTTGTGGGGTGTATTGTGTCATTCAATAAACATAATAGACCTTGCTAGAGTGTGAATTGTGCCTTAAGTTTTATAAAACACACTATTTTTATATTAAGAGCAACTTAGATATATCATGAATTGCAATGTGGAGTGGATTTAAAGATCAACCTAGAAATTTTAAAAAAATCCTGCTTCATGTGGCTGCCTCAGGCTACACCTAAGACCAACCCATGAGGTAGTTATAGAGACCTTGATATTTGCCATTGGAGTCATTTTGGTGGAAAAGTTACAGAAAAGCAGTACTAATATAATCATTTCAAGTTTGTATTTTCACATTTTTGCAGACTTTCAGACTGTTATAGAGTTTCTGAAATGTAGGAAATTTTAATTATTAGATAACCTTTAGTTAACTAGTTTATTAGGGGTATGAAAAATACTAATACATAAAGCCACTCTGGGCAGACAGAACCCAGATAACCAGATTTCCAGTTTTGTTCTATTTGAAATGTATAATTGCTGATCATAATAGCAAAAGAATTAGAGCTAAATTACATAATACTGCTACCTTTTTGGTATAATACTTCTCTTGTTACCTACAGAATAGCAGATTGAAAACATCTCTCAAAGAAATTCAAAAGTCTTCCCTGCTGATGCTGCTGCTAATTCACTTCAGTCATGTCCGACTCTGTGCAACCCCAGAGACGGCAGCCCACCGGTTCCCCCATCCCTGGGATTCTCCAGGCAAGAACACTGGAGTGGGTTACCATTTCCTTCTCCAATGCATGCAAGTGAAAAGTGAAAGTGAAGTCGCACAGTCATGTCGGACTCTTAGCGACCATGTGGACTGCAGCCTACCAGGCTCCAGGCTCCTCCATCCATGGGATTTGCCAGGCGAAAGTACTGGAGTGGGTTGCCATTGCCTTCTCTGAAAGTCTTCCCTAGTGTAATATAAAAATAGTTTCTAATGACATAGAAGATAAATAATCTCAGGTAAGACTCAAATGAAATTTGCAGGCTACACTAGTTTTTATAGATTGACACCTTTAGATAGTTTTAAGTCTGCAATGATTTGAAGCACAGTAGCTATGGGAGATGGAGAGAGACAAAACATTACACGTCAAAAATGAATCTGAGTTTTCAAATGTGACTTGTGATATATTCCTCATCTTTGTATAATGAAAATGGCATACTTACAAATCAAACATCATGCTTCTGATTTAATGCATTTGTGTTTCCCTTTATTAATAGTCTCTCTTTTTTGCTTTTAATTGAAGTATAGCTTATAGAGGCTTACCTTGAGGCTCAGGCAGTAAAGCGTCTGCCTACAAAGGGAGAGACACGGGTTCGATCCCTGGGTCAGGAAGTTTCCCTGGAGAAGGAAATGGCAACTCACTCCAGTATTCTTGCCTGGAAATCCCATGGATGGAGGAGCCTGGTAGGCTGTAGTCCATGGGGTCACAAAGAGTCAGACACGACTGAGCCATTTCACTTCATAGTTTACATATAATACCATATTAGTTTCGGGTGTATAACTGTGAGTCAACATTTATATACATTACAAATGACCACCACAATCAGTTTAGTAACCATCTGTCACGAGTTCAGTTCAGTCGCTCAGTCATGTCCCACTCTTTGTGACCCCATGAATTGCAGCACCCCAGGCCTCCCTGTCCATCACGAACTCCCGGAGTTCACTCAGACTCACGTCCATTGAGTCCGTGATGCCATCCAGCCATCTCATCCACGGTCGTCCCNTCCTATCATTTTGCCTTTTCATACTGTTCATGGGGTTCTCAAGGCAAGAATACTGAGTGGCTTGCCATTCCCTTCTCCAGTGAACCACATTCTGTCAGACCTCTCCACCATGACCCGCCCATGTTGGGTTGCCCCGCAGGCATGGCTTGGTTTCATTGAATTAGACAAGGCTGTGGTCCTAGTGTGATTAAATTGACTAGTCTTCTGTGAGTATGGTTTCAGTGTGTCTGCCCTCTGATGCCCTCTTGTAACACCTACCATCTTACTTGAGTTTCTCTTACCTTGGGTGTGGGGTATCTCTTCACGACTGCTCCAGCAAAGCCAGCTGCTGCTCCTTACCTTGGACGAGGGGTATCTCCTTACCGCCACCGTTCCTGACATTCAACGTGGGATAGCTTCTCTAGGCCCTCTTGTGCCTTCGCAGCCACCACTCCTCGGGTTGCTCCTCCCGGCCGCTGGCCCTGTCCTCAGGCTCGCGGTGGCTCCTCAAGGTCACTGCCCCTGGCCTCGGGTGTGAGGTGGCTTCTCCTGGCCGCCACTGGCCTCGGACGCAGGGTAGCTCCTCCCAGACGCTGCCCTCACCTCAGACCCAGGGTGTCTCCTCCCGGCCACCACCCCTGACCTCGTATACGGGGTGTCTCCTCCCGGCCGCCACTGACCTCGGACGCGGGGTAGCTCCTCTCGGCCACCGCCCCTGACCTCAGACGCAGGGTAGCTCCTCTCGGCCGTTCCCGCGCCGTCGCAGCCTGGTACTCTAGGCCGCTGCCCCTGACCTCTGACGTAGGGTAGCTCCTCTCAGCCGTGCTTAGTGAGCCGGCCCACAGCCACCTGTGCTTAGTGAGCCGGCCCACACTGATGTGAAGAGCTGACTCTTTGGAAAAGGCCCTGATGCTGGAAAAGATTGAGGGCAAGAGGAGAAGCGGTCAGCAGAAGATGTTAGCATCACTGACTCAATGGACATGAATTTGAGCAAACTACAGGAGATAATACAGAACAGAGGAGCCTGGTATGTTACAGGCCATGGGGTCTCCAAGAGTCAGACAGGACTTAGCAACTGAACAACAAATTTTGACTGTGCCTGCTTCAAAAGGAAAAATGTTCTGGAGCATGACTTCCTCTAGCTGGGCCAAATTAAGACTGACCATGGGTAATGCCTCAGTGCCTCTATTTAGAGATAATCCCATCATTCTTTGTCTTTCTACTTCTTTCTGGTCTTCTGGTTTGAAATCATTCAGTCAAGTCCAAGTCTTTGTGATCCCATGGACTGTAGCCCATTTGGTTCTTCTGTCCATGGGATTCTCCAGGCAAGAATACTGGAGTGGGTAGCCATTCCCTTCTCCAGGGTCTCCTCAACCCAGGGATCAAGCTCAGGTTTCCTGCATTGCAGGCAGATTCTTTACCATCTGAGCCACTGGTGTTGCACTTCTTCCTACAAATGGACAAAAGAAGCAGCTCTGGAGAGTTCATCTTTCTGCATGTCTATAGAAGGCAGTAGAGCTGAACCAGAGCTGATTATCCAGAGAAGTGCAGTCTGGGTTCAGACAGGCTCAGTTCTGTTCAGTCACTCAGTCATGTCCAACTCTTTGCAACCCCATGGACTGCAGCAAGCCAGGCTTCCTTGTCCATCACCAATTCCTGGAGCTTGCTCAAACTCATGTCCATTGAGTTAGTGATGCCATCCAACCATCTCAACTTCTGTTGTCCCCTTCTCCTGCCTTCAATCTTTCCCAGTATCAGGGTCTTTTCCAATAAGTCAGTTCTTCGCATCAGTTGGCCACAGGATTGGAGTTTCAGCTTCAGCATCAGAACTTCCAATATATATTCAGGACTGATTTCCTTTAGGATGGACTGGTTGGATCTCCATGTGAACTACAGAAGGACAAGGATCTCTTGCTTTATTACTATGTTTCCAGAGGGAAAACAGTGCTTTTCCCAGAATAGAAACTAAGGAATTTGAATCAGAGAGGTTCACCTGTGATGATTTTTAAAGGAGAACTCTTCTTTTGTCCCTCCAGCTTACAACATAAGGCACTTACAATGCCCATGGATTTGGGAAGGGAGGACCACATCAAGGACCAGGAGGTTGGCAAGCTTTCCCTGCACAGCTCTTAATGCTTACCAAATAGAGGAAACAGACTTTCTGGGTATCATGACTTGGGCTATGGAATCAGAGCATAATAAATAACAAAATGTCTTGGGTATAACTAGACCCAGGTCAATGGAAAGACTCAACCAAACCAGCAGTGTTACTGAGTTCATCCTCCTGGGACTCTCCTCCCAGCCTGAGGACCAGAAACCACTCTTTATTCTCTTCCTCATCATATACCTGGTCACCTTAACAGGGAACCTGCTCATCATCCTGGCCACCACTCTGACCCCCAACTGCACACCCTTATGTATTTCTTCCTGAGTGTCTTGTCTTTCACTGACATTTGGTATACAACAACCATTGTCCCCAAGATGCTAGTCGACTTCCTGTTGGAGAAGAAGACCATCTCCTATGCTGGATGTTTGACCCAGATGTATTTTATATATGCCTTGGTACTTTATATATGACCCTGATACTGGGCAGCACTGACAGCTGTCTTCTTGTAGTCATGGCTTTTGACCGCTATGTGGCCATCTGTGACCCCTTCCACTATGTCACCATCATGAGCCACTGCCACTGTGTCCTAATGGTGGCCTTCTCCTGCTCATTGCCTCACTTCCACTCACTCCTACACATACTTCTGTTGAATCAGCTCACCTTCTGTGACTCCAATATTATCCATCATTTTCTCTGCGACCTCAGCCCTCTGATAAAATTGTCTTGCTCCCCCACATTTGTCAATGAAATAGTGTTGATGACAGAAGCATCTGCTTTTCTGGTGACCCCCTTTCTATGCATCATTTTCTCTTATATACGAATCCTCCTTGTGGTTCTCTAAATTCCCTCAGCTGCAGGAAAATGCAAAGCCTTCTCCACGTGTGGTTCACACCTCACTGTGGTAACACTCTTTTATGGAAGCATCTTCTATGTCTATTTACAGCCTGTGTCCACCCACACTGTCCGGGACCACATGGCAACAGTTGTTCACATGATTTTATCCTCCATGCTCAATCCTTTTATCTACAACCTAAGAAACAAAGACCTGAAACAGGGTCTGAGGAAGCTGGTGGGCAGGAGGCGTCTCCAGGCAGCACCCTCTTGATGAACACACATGTGGAATCTGCTCCACTGGAATCTGGTTTCTGTGATTCTTGAGAAACAATTAAGCTGCTGGGGGTTAGCATTTTCAGCCCATGGGAGACAAGGCTATTGTGGACACTTAACATCCATTGATGATGGTCCATCAATTGGCTCTGCCTCTGGCTACAATCATGATGCTCTTCACCACTATTTCTCCTCCTCTTATGAAGACTCATCACTTTCCTCTCTTCCAAATGTTGCTTTAAATTAAGCCTTTTCCCACAGATATTTCCGAAACAGATTTCTCTTTCGTTGAGAATTATCCTCAAAAATCTTTCACATTTCTGTATATTGCTAAAAACAATTACTTAATTTATAGCTGTTGAGTGTCCTTGAAAATGTTTGAAAGAGGAAAGAATGAATAGAGAGAAGGAAGAAGAGGAGAAGCTGTACCTTTTAGCTAATTTCCACAATCTGAGAATTTTTATAGTTCCTTATTTTTCTTTTTAAAACTTTTTTCTTCCTTAAAAATTATTTTCAACCTGTAACTTTTAGCAAAGAGATGTGTAGATGTGACTCTGGTTCCTGAAATTCTAGCCAGTCAGGGGCTGAAAATATAAAGTTTCAAAATAAAATAATAAAATTGGGATAACCAATGATATTTTACATATAAAAAATTTCAGACAATGGATTTTTATTTTGATTTAAAGTGTTATTTTAAAAAAACCCTCTTGGGAGGGAGGTGGGAGGGGGATTCAGGATTGGGAACACATGTACACCTGTGGCAGATTCATATTGATATATGGCAAAACCAATACAATATTGTAAAGTAAAAAAATAAAATCTGAAAAAAAAGAAAGTAAAAAAAAATTGTATTGATTATTATTCTTTTCTTATCTACCTTTCCTTTATCATATTGTTATGGCTTTATTTCTTTTCAAATCCATTTTATTTTTTTCACTTCAGTTCAGTCGTTCAGTCATGTCCAGCTCTTTGCAACCCCATGGACGGCAGGCTTCCCTGTCCATCACCAACTCCCAGACCTTGCTCAAACTCATGTCCTTTGAGTCAGTGATGCTATCCAACCATCTCATCCTCTGTCATCTCCTTCTCCTCCCACCTTCAATGTTTCCCAGCATCAGGGTCTTTTCCAATGAGTTTTTGTATTGATTATTATTCTTTTCTTATCTACCTTTCCTTTATCATATTGTTATGGCTTTATTTCTTTTCAAATCCATTTTATTTTTTTCACTTCAGTTCAGTCGTTCAGTCATGTCCAGCTCTTTGCAACCCCATGGACGGCAGGCTTCCCTGTCCATCACCAACTCCCAGACCTTGTTCAAACTCATGTCCTTTGAGTCAGTGATGCTATCCAACCATCTCATCCTCTGTCATCTCCTTCTCCTCCCACCTTCAATGTTTCCCAGCATCAGGGTCTTTTCCAATGAGTTTTTTTCCAATTATTTTTTTACCAAATAATAAAAAATGCTAATGGACAGAAGGAACAAATGCAACAATGATAATGTGAAAATTACCCAGTCCACAATGGGGATTTTGGAAACTTTGTTCCTTCCATCTATCCATAAAGTTGTGTGTATAAAAATATGTGATTTAATATTTTATTTTAAAATTCCCACTCTTAAAAGTCTGACTTATAAAAATATTATCATAAATGTATATGCAATATTGAGGCTTTCTTTAATGAGTCTCAGTTTAAGAGATAAAAACCGGCAAAAACCTAAAATCCCAATAACAGGAAACAGAGTAATTATGATCAATTACATAGAAAGTAACTATATTCAACAACTTGAAAGAATCAAACAGATCTTTATTTACTTCTTTGAAAAGAAATTAAGTAAAAAAAAAATAAAGCTGTAGAACAAAATTTAAAAGTATTAACCCATTATGCTTTAAAAAATTATATGAACATGGGACTTCAGTGGCAGTCCAGTGGTTGGGACTCCATGATTCCACTGCAGGCAGCTCTAGTTGGGGATCCTTGGTTGGGGAAAGAAGATCCTGCGTGCTGCAGAGAATAGGCAAAAAGTAATAACTGTTATATGAATACATATGTGTGTACAGTCATTGGAGTAAGAATGGAAGAGTTGGGGGAGACAGAGAGGGAGAGAATTTCCACTTCTTGATTCACATTGGTAATGTCTGAATTTGTTCAAATAAATATTTGTAGCTTGTGGAATTTAAGACTATAATCAATCAGATGACCAATGCAATGGTGAAAGACATTCTTTGTAAGATTCAGCTGAAGGGACACTTTCTGGGTGTTGCAATTAGAAAAACATCATTGTTTGGCTCTTAGACTTGAATGATCATTTGATAGGATACAGCATTCTCAGTACCAAAACTATTGAAACTTTGAGGACATATCTCACTGTTGTCCTGCCATCAGGTGTTTTTGGTGAGAAGCAAGAGGCCATTCTAATGTGTCCTTCATGATCTTCTCACCTAAGCATAGTCTACACCCTACAAGCAATGTAACCATGTTGCCTCTACTTAGACCTTATGAGTGAAGACCTTGATTTCACTCATTTACTCAAAGCCTAGGCAAAGAATCTTGGTTATTGTCCATGGAAACCAACAAGCCAATTCTAAAATTTGAATGGAATTTTGCCAGCAAATAAAGGTCTGTCTGTCAAGGCTATGATTTTTCCAGTGGTCACGTATGGATGTGAGAGTTGGACTATAAAGAAAGCTGAGCCCCAAAGAATTGATGCTTTTGAACTATGGT
This sequence comes from Aepyceros melampus, assembly GCA_006408695.1. NCBI lineage: Eukaryota > Metazoa > Chordata > Mammalia > Artiodactyla > Bovidae > Aepyceros > Aepyceros melampus. The sequence continues at coordinate 277,020 of SJXQ01006934.1, read as the reverse complement.
GTTGGAGAAGACTCTTGAGAGTCCCTTGGACTGCAAGGAGATCCAACCAATCCATCCTAAAGGAGATCAGTCCTGGGTGCTCATTGGAAGGACTGATGTTGAAGCTGAAACTCCAATACTTTGGCCACCTGATGCAAAGAGCTGACTCATTTGAAAAGACCCTGATGCTGGGAAAGATTGAGGGCAGGAGGAGAAGGGGATGACAGAGAATGAGATGGTTGGATGGCATCACCAACTCGATGGACATGGGTTTGGGTGGACTCCGGGAGTTGGTGATGGACAGGGAGGCTTGGCATGCTGCGGTTCAAGGGGTTGCAAAGAGTCGGACACGACTGAGAGACTGAACTGAACTGAAAATGTCCTTGAACAGTCAAGGCAATCTTGAAAAAACCACAAAATTGGAGGACACATTACCAAACCAACTACAAAGTTAAAGTTATTTGCATGCATATTTTTATAAGAACCTATAAATAGATTAATGTAACAGAATAGAGAATATCAGGGCTTCTCTGATAGCTCAGTTGGTAAGAATCCGCCTGCCACGTGGGAGACCCCGGTTCGATTCCTGAGTCGGGAAGATCTGCAGGAGACGGGGATAGGCTACTCACTCCGGTATTCTCGGGCTTCCCTTGTGGCTCAGCTGGTAAAGAATTTGCCCACAATGCAGGAGACCTGAGTTCGATCCTTAGGTTGGGAAAATCCCCTGGAGAATGGAAAGGCTACCCACTCCAGTATTCTGGCCTGGAGAATTCCATGGATTGTACAATCCATGGGGTCACGAAGAGTCAGACACGACTGAGCGACACACAGTATACTATAACAAAATAGAGAACTCAGAAATAAATCTTTATTTATACAATCATTTCATTGTTGGCAGAGTGCCAGTGCCATTTAATGTGGGGAGGATGAGGCATAGATGTGCACAAGGAAACAGTTAAACCTTGACCCCTTACTCTATACCACACACAAAAATTAATTCAGAGGGGCTCATAGACCTAGATGCAGGGAATAAAATTATAAAATTTCTTGAAGAAAACAGAAAAATATATTTTTACAATATTTGTGATCTTTAGATAAGTGAAAATTTCTTGATCAAGAAACAAAAAGGACTAACCACACAAAGAAATTATTAAATTGGATGCATTAATTTAAAATTTCATCAGACACCTTAAGAAAATGAAAAAGGAAAAAATATTCATAACTCACGTACCTGACTAGAGACATACCAGAATATACAGAGAACTCACATGAATCATAAGTAGACACATACTCAGTTTGTTCAGATGGCCACAAACGTGAACAGTCATTTCACGATAAAAGATATTCTAATGGCCAATACCATATATGAAAAAGTGAAGGTGAAGTCGCTCAGTCATGTCCAACTCTTTGCGACCCGGTGGACTGTAGCCTACCAGGCTTCTCTGTCCATGGGATTCTCCAGGCAAGAATACTGGAGTGGGTTACCATTTCCTTCTTCAGGGGATCTTCCCAACCCAGGGATCGAATCCAGTCTCCCACATTGGTGGCAGACGCTTCAGCCTCTGAGCCACCAGGGAAGCCCATATGTGAAAAGACATGTTGCTAAATGCCTCTAGAGGGCAGTATGCTGCTGCTGCTAAATCGCTTCAGTCGCGTCCGGCTCTGTGAGACCCCATAGACGGCAGCCCACCAGGCTCCTCCGTCCCTGGGATTCTCCAGGCAAAAACACCGGAGTGGGTTGCCATTTCCTTCTCCAGTGCATGAAAGTGAAAAGTGAAAGTGAAGTCGCTCAGTCGTGTCTGATTCTTAGCGACCCCATGGACTGTAGCCTACCAGGCTCCTCGGTCCATGGGATTTTCCAGGCAAGTGTACTGGAGTGGGATGCCATTGCCTTCTCCGAGAGGGCAGTATAGCTGAGCCACTGATGCCAAACAAACTCAATCAGGTTTGACAGATACTAATTGGGGGAATGGGAGGATTATGAATGCTGAAAAGATCACATAATGGGAAATAATAGCAGGAAAGGTATTTTCATAAGAAACTATCTCACAGCAAGACAGTAATATTCTCAGCTGTTTCTCTCATACATGGTACTGAGTCAGGGCCAAAACAAGATGCTCCACGATTTATTCTCTACTGAAAAGAATTGGAACTAGGTCGCATTACAACAATTTCCTGAGAACTTCTGTATACAGTTTGGAGAGAAGACGTTAATGAGTTCCTTGCTGTTGTTGTTTAGTTGCTCGTTGTGTGGGACTCTTTTTGATCTCAGGGACTGTAGTCTGCCAGACTCCTCTGTCCACGGGACTTCCCAGACAAGAATGCTGGAATGGGTTGCCATTTCCGTTTCCAAGGAATCTTCCTGACTGACTCAGGGATCAAACATTATATTCCTTTAATCAGGATAAGTGAAGTCACTCAGTCTTGTCTGACTTTTTGCAACCCCATGGACTGCACCCTACCAGTCTTCTCTGTCCATGAGATTTTCCAGGCAAGAGTACTGCAGTGGGTTGACATTTCCCTCTCCAGGGAATCTTCCCAACCCAGGGATCGAACCCGGGCCCCCTGCATTGTGGGCAGACACTTTACCCTCTGAGCCACCAGGGAAGCCCTGGTTAAAGGAGATACCTGAGTGTAAAAGAGACACGTTGCCATCTTCTGCAAATTGAATTTTCTCTTTTAACTGTCCCAGATATGATTGTGGATGGAAGACTATGCTGGCAGAAATTCAAGGATCACAGTGATGTCTAAGAGTGGAAAGTTGACATTGACAGAGTTGTCACACATCAATTATTTCACTCTGGAACTTCAGAAAAAATGGTTTGGGGAAGGCTTTGAGTTATTTGAACTAAATCACATTTGTTAAGTGAAGAAGCTCACCTGACAATCTCCTGAGGAACTCAACACCATTTTGGAGCATGTGTGTGTGCGCATGCTAAGTCACTTCAGTCTTGTCTGACTTTTTGTGACCCCATGGACTGTAGCTCTCCGGCTGCTCTGTCCATGGGATTCTCCAGTCAAGAGTACTGGAGTGGGTTGCCATGTCCTTCTCCAGGGGATCTTTCCAACCCAGGGATCACGCCTGTGTCTCTTACGGCTACCTGTAGTGATAAGCAGGCTCTTTACCGCTAGTGCCATGTGGGAAGCCCTTTGGTGCATGTAGTGTCCTTGAATTAGTTTCATGCCATGAATACTATGGCAACGACACTTGTGATCATATAACATTGGCCCAGAGAACTAAGAGGGACTTAGGAAGTTGGGAACTTGGTTAAGTGTGTTGACTTAAGTAGAAACACTTTCCTGGAGACTCACCATTATAGTCTGTTGGTCACTAGAGGGAGTCTAGTTTCCTCTCCAGGAAACTGACTAACTTGGCAGTTGGCTCAGAAATATGATGAAGTAATATTTGAACAGACCAAGCATTTGCTAGACTGAGTCCGTATCTTGCTTGTTCATAACCGTGGGAAAGAACATATACCCTCAGCCAGGAAGGAACAACTGCCATTTGATAGCAATAGCATCTGATATATTTAAACAGTAGTGGTTCGTTGTGCTATGGCTTAGGCAAGAAGAGGTTTATTTGTCGGAACACTATGAACAGGATAAACCAAGGCAAGATTTTACTGGTAAGCCTGATATTTGCTGAATCTCCATCAGAACCGCAGTGTTAAAGAGTGTAATTGCGACAAAGGAGGCAAGAATATACAGTGGATTAAAGACAATCTTTTTAACAAGTGGTGCTGGGAAAACTGGTCAACCACTTGTAAAAGAATGAAATTAGATCACTTTCTAACACCATACACAAAAATAAACTCAAAATGGATTAAAGATCTAAACGTAAGACCAGAAACTATAAAACTCCTAGAGGAGAACATAGGCAAAACACTCTCTGACATAAATCACAGCAGGATCCTCTATGATCCACCTCCCAGAATACTGGAAATAAAAGCAAAAATAAACAAATGGGATCTAATTAAAATTAAAAGCTTCTGCACAACAAAGGAAACTATAAGCAAGGTGAAAAGACAGCCTTCTGAATGGGAGAAAATAATAGCAAATGAAGCAACTGACAAACAACTAATCTCAAAAATATACAAGCAGCTTATGCAGCTCAACTCCAGAAAAATAAATGACCCAATCAAAAAATGGGCCAAAGAACTAAATAGACATTTCTCCAAAGAAGACATACGAATGGCTAACAAACACATGAAAAGATGCTCAACATCACTCATTATCAGAGAAATGCAAATCAAAACCACAATGAGGTACCATTTCACACCAGTCAGAATGGCTGCGATCCAAAAGTCAACAAGCAATAAATGCTGGAGAGGGTGTGGAGAAAAGGGAACCCTCTTACACTGTTGGTGGGAATGCAAATTAGTACAGCCACTATGGAGAACAGTGTGGAGATTCCTTAAAAAATTGCAAATAGAACTGCCTTATGATCCAGCGATCCCACTGCTGGGCATACACACCAAGGAAACCAGAATTGAAAGAGACACGTGTACCCCAATGTTCATTGCGGCACTGTTTATAATAGCCAGGACATGGAAGCAACCTAGATGTCCATCAGCAGATGAATGGATAAGAAAGCTGTGGTACATATACACAATGGAGTATTACTCAGCTATTAAAAAGAATACATTTGAATCAGTTCTAATGAGGTGGATGACGCTGGAGCCGATTATACAGAGTGAAGTAAGCCAGAAAGAAAAACACCAATACAGTATACTTACACATATATATGGAATTTAGAATGATGGTAATGATAAACCTGTACGCAAGACAGCAAAAGAGACACAGATGTATAGAACGGCCTTTTGGACTCTGTGGGAGAGGGAGAGGGTGGGATGGGTTGGCAGAGTGGCAGTGTAACATGTGTGATATCATAAGTGAAACGAATCGCCAGTCCAGGTTTGATGCAGGATGCAGGATGCTTGGGACTGATGCACGGGGATAATCCAGAGAGAGGGTGTGGGGCGGGAGGGGGGAGGTGGGGGTCGGGATTGGGAGTTCATGTACACTCGTGGCTGATTCATGTCGATGTGTAGCAAAACGAATACAGTATTGTAAAGCAAAACAAACTAAAAAATAAAAATTAATTAAAAAATAAATAAAATAAAATAAAAAATAAATAAATAAAGAGTGTAATTGACTCTTTATAATACAATTGGTAGAGTTTGAACAGGTTACAGATCAACTTTGGGATATCCCTATGGGGGACAGATGGGCAGTGCTCCAAAATGATACCTAGACCCTGAGTGAATATAAAATTTGTTCTTTGGTGGATGAAATATAATTATGCCTAGAGACTAGATGCAACCTAGAGTTTACTGAGCCATGACTTTTAGAAATTATACCAGTTGTGAGAAATAAAAGATATATGAGCAAACGGTATGTTTCTAGGAAAGTTTAAAAAATTAGCCTTGTTATAGCAACCAATGTATATTATATGTATGTGCAAATGATTTATTCTCTCTGCCACAGCTACACAGCATAGGAAAGAATTTTAGACTAAGTTATAAAAATAAATGAAAATGGAAGAAACTTAGGTATGAAATGGTTGCAGAGAGGCGGCCAAGGTGGCAGAGGAGGCAAACCCTGAACACACCTCCTCCCATGGACACACTAAAATTACAACTACTTACAGAGCAAATGGGCATCCCAGGTAGCACAGTGGTAAATAATCCTGCTACAAATGCAGGAGAAGCAAGCCTCCTGGGCTCAATTCCTGGAACTGAGAAAAAACCTGGAGGAGGAAATGGCAGCCCACTCAAGTATTCTTGCTTGGGAAATCCCATGGACAGAGGAGCCTGGTATGCTGCAGTACATGGGGTTGCAAAGAATTGGACACAATTTAGCAACTGAGCCCACAGAGCAAATATCTATGAGAATGACCTGAAGACTAGCAGAAAAATTTATCACCACTAAAGACATGAAGGAGACAGGTAGAAAGGGTGGAGTTAGGACCCATCCAGTCAGGCCGTGCACGGGTGCATGCTAAGTCGCTTCAGTTGTGTCCAACTCTGTGCAACCCTATGGACTGTAGCCTCCAGGCTCCTCTGTCCATGAGATTCTCCAGGCAATAACACTGGGGCAGATTACCAGGCCCTCCTCCAGGGGATCTTCCCCACCCAGGGATCGAACTGGCATCTCTTATGTCTCCTGCTTTGGCAGATGGGTTCTTTACCACTAGCGCCACCCATGTCAACAATCTGCAAATTAGAAGAATACCACAGTTGCAGAGATCATCCCCCAAGAGCAAGGTGTCTGAACTTCACAGCAGGCTGCCCAGCAGGAGGTTCTGCACTAGGAAGATGGGCTCCTAGAATATGCAGCTTTGAAAACCAGCAGGACTATATTTAGAAGAGCTAGACTGCTATTAATACTAAAAAGAGAGATTCTGCTCTTAATGAGCATCTACAAAATCTCACATGATGCAAATCCAGCACAAAGGAAGTAGTTTGAAAGTGGCCTGGTTCAGATCCGCATTGATCTTGGAGTGACTTCTAGAGAGGCAAGGGACAACCAGGACTCCCCTTAGGGATGGAGATGATAGTGGCAGCCATTTTTGAGCTTGTTCTACAATAACACCTGCACTACTGGCAAATGGCATCTTGGAATTCTCCTTTTATTAGTGCCCAGTACTTGGCTGCACACACTAAAGGCCAGACCAGTCCCAAGCCCCACCCTCCCCCAGGCCCAATCCATGTCAGGCAGACAGCTGCATAGAAACCTGGCCCCATCCACCAGCAGGCAGACACCAGCCCCTAGCCCCTGGGCTACAGTCAACTGTGCAAGGAGGCTATCCCACCCTCCAGTGGGTCCACAGCCATCAAATAAGGGAATCACAGTCACACAGACAAGTAGCAATCATCCCAGGCATGCAAGGATGGTTTAATACTCACAGATTTGCTAAACTGACTCATCACATTAACAAATGAAGAATAAAACCTTACAATCATCTCAATAGATGTATAAAAATTATTTACAAATTTCCACATCTGTTTTTAATTTTTAAAAACTCTAAGGTTTCCTTGGAATCTCAGTGGTAAAGAATCCACCTGCCAATGCAAGAGACACAAGTTCAACCCCTGATTCAGGAAGATCCCACATGCCATGTGCCACAACTATTGAACATGCACTCTAGAGCCTGGGAGCTGCAACTACTGAGACCCTGTTCCTGATGCCCACATGCCCTAGAGCCCATGTTCCACAACAAGAGAAATGATGGCAATGAGAAGCCTGTGCATGCACAGCAATGAAAGAGTAGCCTCACTTGCACAACTAGAGAAAAGCCCAGGGAAGCCATGAAGACCTAGCATAGCCAAATATAAGATAAATTTAAAAAATAAATCTCAAGTAAGTCAGTATTAAGAGAACAAACCTCAACATATTAAAAGCCACATAGAGCAAACCCACAGCCAATATAAGACTCAGTGATGAAAAGCTGAAGGCATTTCTTCAAGATCAGGAACAAGACAAGAATGCCCACTCTTGCCACTTTTCATTCGTTTGTTCAGTCGCTCAGTCGTGTCTGACTCTTTGCGACCCCATGAATCGCAGCACGCCAGGCCTCCCTGTCCATCACCAACTCCGGGAGTTCACTCAGACTCACGTCCATTGAGTCCATGATGCCATCCAGCCATCTCATCCTTGGTCGTCCCCTTCTCCTCCTGCCCCCAATCCCTCCCAGCATCAGGGTCTTTTCCAATGAGTCAACTCTTCGCATGAGGGGGCCAAAGTACTGGAGCTTCAGCTTTAGCATCATTCCTTTCAAAGAAATCCAAGGGTTGATCTCCTTCAGAATGGACTGATTGGATCTCCTTGCAGTCCAAGGGACTCTCAAGAGCCTTCTCCAACACCATAGTTCAAAAACATCAATTCTTCGGCGCTCAGCCTTCTTCACAGTCCAACTCTCACATCCATACATGACCACAGGAAATTGCCGCTTTTAGTCGCATAATATTGGAAGTCTTAGCCACAGCAGTCAGAAGAGAAAAAAATAAAATGAACCCAGATTAGAAAGGAAAAAATTTGCAGATGACATAATAGTATATATAGAAAATCCTAAAGATACTGTCAAAAAACTATTAGAATTAATAAATGAATTCATTAAAGTTGCAAAATACAACATTATATACAGAAATTTGTTACATTTTCATATACTAAAAATGAAATATCAGAAAGATAAATTAAGAAAACAATCCTATTTACAATTGTATCAAAAAGAATAAAATATCTAGGAATAAATCAAATCAAATAGTTAAAAGACTTATATTCTGAAAACTGTAAAACACTTATGAAAGAAATTGAAGATGACATAAATAAATGGGAAGATGTACCATGCATATGGATTGCGAGAATTGATATTGTTAAAATGACCATACTACCCGGGACAATCCAATGCAATCTCTATCAAAATACCACAGGCATTTTTCACAGAACTAGAATAAAAGGTTTTAAACTTTGTTCAGAGACACAAAAGATTCTGAATAGCAAAAGCCATGTTGAAAAAGAAGAACAAAACTAGAGGTAACACACTCTCCCATTTTAAATTACACTGCAGTGCAACAGTAATCAAAATAGTATGGTACTCACACAAAAATTATTCAGTGGGGCAGAACAGAAGCCCAGAGTTAAAGCCACACTTACGTGGACAATTAATCTATGACAAAGGAGGCCATGGGGAAGGGGGACTTCTGAGATGCTAGTAAGAGTTCAGCCGTGGTTAAGTCCCTGTTTTCATCTTGTGATTACTCACATCTCTTGGGACTTGTATAATCTCTATATATGTATCACACTTCCACAAAATATTTTTAAATCAATCCATAAACTATGTATAAACCAATAAATTATTTTGAAAGCATTGAAGTGATTTGACAAGCTACTTGGCTCTCAGCTTTTAATGATTTACTTTTGTTAAGCAATTCTATAATATTTGGCAGGGTTCAGGAAATGTTTTGAGAAAGCCCCAGATAGAAATGCTTTGCAGGCCATACAATCTCGGTCATAACTATTCAATTCCCTGTCATAGTGCAGAAACAGTCATAGACGATATGTTAGGGGATGAGTGTATTATGTTCAATAAAACTTTTTGTTTAAATAATGTAAGTGTATTATATAACAAAAATGGGTGGTGGGCCTGTTTTCATAGCAGGCCATAGTTTATGGACCCTTGGTGTTTTACAGTTTAGTTTTAGACACTAAATAGAAATCTATTTTTTTAACTTATAAATTAATTTACATTAGTATGGAAAGAAGTGGAAGTGTTAGTCTCTCAGTCATGTCCCACTTGTTGTGACCCCATGGACTATAGCCCACTGGGCTCCTCTGTCCATGGCATTCTCCAGGCAAGAATACTGGAATGGGTAACCATTCCCTTCTCCAGGGGATCTTCTCAACCCAGGGATCAAACCTGGGTCTCCCACATTGCAGGCAGATTTTTACCATCTGAGCCACATTAGTATGCCAGTTGGTCAGTGTTCTTAACATCAGTGTTGTCTGTATGAACTGAAATAATATTCTGTGGGAGGAAGACGTTACAGAACAATATAAACAGCACAGTTTCATTTGTGCTTCTACTTTGTGCACAAATGGAAGAGTTCTTTGGAACTGGGAGGTGAAGACTTTCATTTTTACTAACTAAACATCTGAATTATTTGAATATTTGGCAATGAGCATACACTACTCTGAAATTTAAACACGGAACTACAGAAGGGAAGTTCCAGGCTTAAATGATCATGGCCCTGCTCTCTGGCATGCAAAATTAGTGGCCTTGAGTACTGTGTTAGAGCAGACACCAGATTTCTCTTCTATGGGATGCTTGGATGTATCAGGGGAACTTTACAGACTCACATCCAAGCAAAAGTAAGTTAACTTCCTAAGCAGATAAGAGTGTATTGTCCCATTCCACAGGATACCAGTATCATTAACTAGAATGAGCAAAGGCCCCATCCTCATTCTGCTAAGTCGCTTCATTTGTGTCTGACTCTGTGCAACTCATGGACTGTAGCCTGCCTGGCTCTTCTGACCATGGAATTTTCCAGTCAAGAATACTGGAGTGGGTTGCCATTTCCTTCTCCTGGGGATCTTCCCGACAACTCCTCAATCTCCCCAGCAAGATCTCAGCATATCCTTTCATGACTGACATGTGCTCTAAGGCCATGTGCATGGGCGTGCCAAGTCATTTCAGTCGTGTCTGACTCTCTGTGACCCTATGGACGGTAGCCCACCAGGCTCTTCTGTCTATGGAATTCTCCAGGAAAGAAAACTGAAGTGGGTTGCCATGCTCTTCTCCTGAAGAGCTTCCCAACCCAAGAATAGAGCCCAAGTCTCTTACATCTCCTGCATTGGCAGGCAGGTTTTTTACCACTAGCGCCACCAGGGACAGTGAAAGCTAACTGTCCAACCCTTACTAGACATGCAGGACTTTCTAAGTGGGGCTAGTGGTAAAGAATCCACCTGCCAATTCAGGAGATGCAAAAGATGTTGGATTGAAATCTTGAAATCGGGAAGATCCCTTGGAGTAGGAAATGGCAACCCACTCCAGTATTCTTGCCCCAAAATTTCCATGGACAGAGGAGCCTGGTGCTATGGAATTGCAAAGGGTTGGATGTGACTGAACACACTTTCACAGACAGAGGAGTGGCTCTCTGTGCACTTGCTAATACAGGACTCATCACCACTAACACAATTATTAAAACCTAACAGAGTGACTTCCCTGGTGGTCCAGGGATTAAAAATTTGCCTTGCAATGCAGTGGACCCAGATTTGATTTCTGGTCAGGGAACTAAGGAGCCTGTGTGTGGAAATTAAAGATTCCACATGGTGCAGTGAAAAATGAAGATCCTCATGCTGCAACTAAGGCCTGGTGCAGCTAAATAAATGACAAATACCTAATGAAGATAAGTTATATTCATGGAGGGCTTCAGCCCTCTGCATGGATAGCTCAATCTATTTTAGGCCAAGGATCATTGTGAGCATCTGATGATAATGTACATCATCCCGGAGGAAGAGAGTAGGAGCACATTTCCACATACATACAAAAGGCACATGCCATGTCGGAGGGCACATAGTCTTGTGTAGCCCAACTAACAATTTTCTTGGAGAGTCAGAGGCATTTCTAAGTTGAGAACCACTGCCCTTAAGTAAAGACTAATGTTGAAATAAGCCAGACCATCAGAGGGCAGAATACTTGCAAATATTATGGACCCACTTAGGATCACTGCCACTAAATTAGATCTTGACAGATTGCTACCTAGGTCCCACTGAGGACCTTTAGAAGAATTCAGAAGAATGTTTCCTGTAAGGATCTTGTTGAAAAGGCTTAGCTTTGCATTGCACAGTAATCACTTCCTGAAAATCCATGTGACACAGTTCTCTTAAATCAGTTCAGTCACTCAGTCGTGTCCAACTCTTTGCGACCCCATGAATCACAGCACACCAGGCCTCCCTGTCCATCACTAACTCCCAGAATTCACTCAAACTCACGTCGATCGAGTCCGTGATGTCATTCAGCCATCTCATTCTTGGTCGTCCCCTTCTCCTCCTGCCCCCAATACCTCCCAGCATCATAGTCTTTTCCAATGAGTCAACTCTTCGCATGAGGTGGCCAAAGTACTGGAGCTTCAGCTTTAGCATCATTCCTTCCAAAGAAATCCCAGGGTTGATCTCCTTCAGAATGGACTGATTGGATCTCCTTGCAGTCCAAGGGACTCTCAAGAGTCTTCTCCAACACCACAGTTCAAAAGCATCAATTCTTTGGCACTCAGCCTTCTTCACAGTCCAGCTCTCACATCCATACCTGACCACAGGAAAAACCATAGCCTTGACTAGATGGACCTTAGTCGGCAAAGTAATGTCTCTGCTTTTGAATATACTATCTAGGTTGGTTATAACTTTTCTTCCAAGGAGTAAGCGCCTTTTAATTTCATGGCTGCAATCACCATCTGCAGTGATTTTGGAGCCCACAAAAATAAAGGTAACATTGTAAGTCAACTATACACCAAAAAAAAAAAGTTGATACATACAATGGAGTATTATTCAGAGCTATAAAGAAATGAACTATCAGCTATACAAAGACATGGAGCAAATATAAAAGCATATTATTAAGCTCAACCCAAAGAGACTACATGCTGTACAATTCTAACAATGTAACATTCTGGAAAGGAAAACCTGTGGAGACAGTAAAAAGATCAGGGGTTACCAAGGGTTAGGGAGGAAGGGTGATAGAAAAAAAGGCAGAGCATAAAGGATTTTTAGGACAATGAAATTACTCTGAGTGATACTACATGGGTGGATACATGCCAACATATATATGTCCAAACCCATAGAATGTACAACACCCAGAGGAACTCTAATGTGAACTGTGGACTCTGGGTGATGATTGTGTGTCTATTCATTGATTGTAACACAAGAGATGTCACATCTGATGAGGGATATCGATAACAGGGGAAATTATGCATGTGTGGAGATGGGTGTATGAGAAATCTTAAGTTTAAGTACCCTCGGCTTAACTTTGCTGTGAACCTAAAACGTAGGTCTATCAAGAAATAATATCTCTAGTGTTATTGATGTCTTCCCACAATTCAAGGTGCTTTGGGCAACATTTTCTTCCTTAAAGGGTCATCCTGAAGACCATGCT
>SJXQ01006934.1:186576-264195 GCA_006408695.1 Aepyceros melampus | reverse complement strand
GGAAGGGTGGGGGTGGGTGGGCAAGATGATAGTGAGTGCTGTGTCGAGGACCCTAGCAAGGGCCTGTGTCGAAGACAAGTGTGCTCTGCCTGCTCTTGCTCCACATAGTGGATGGGAGGTGCTGTGATCTGCATACCTTTTCTTCTAGGGCAGGCATGGGTGAGGGAAGGCACCTTGGGGCTCCCTGGTGGGGTGGCTGGATGGATGCGGGCATTGACACTCCAATTCAGGCCAGCTGGATGGAGGCAGGGAAGAGAGGTGAGTGATTCCAAGAGAGGGAGGACCAGGGCAGAGAAACGATAGGGGTCTGTTGGAATTTTCTTCTTGCTGGATGCCATGACCTCACATATCCCCGGTGGTCCTCAGTTCAGTTTCAGTTCAGTTCAGTCGCTCAGTCATGTCTGACTCTTTGCAACCCCATAAATTGTAGCACGCCAGGCCTCCCTGTCCATCACCAACTCTCAGAGTTCACTCAGACTCACGTCCATTGAGTCCATGACGCCATCCAGCTATCTCATCCTCGGTCGTCCCCTTCTCCTCCTGCCCCCAATCCCTCCCAGCATCAGGGTCTTTTCCAGTGAGTCACCTCTTCACATGAGGTGGCCAAAGTACTGGAGCTTCAGTTTTAGCATCATTCCTTCCAAAGAAATCCCAGGGTTGATCTCCTTCAGAATGGACTGATTGGATCTCCTTGCAGTCCAAGGGACTCTCAAGAGTCTTCTTCAACACCACAGTTCAAAAGCATCAATTCTTCAGTGCTCAGCCTTCTTCACAGTCCAACTCTCACATCCATACATGACCACAGGAAAAACCATAGCCTTGACTAGACGGACCTTAGTCCCCCGGTGGTCCTAGTGCTAAAGAATCCACCGCCAGGGCAAGAGACATAAGAGACACAGGTTTGACCCCTGGGTTGGGAAGATGGAGGAGGGCATGGCAACCCACTCCAGTTTTCTTGCCTGGAAAATGCCGTGGATGGAGGAGGCTGGAGGGCTATGGTCCCTAGGGTCGCACAGAGTCAGACACACCTGAAATGCCTTAGCATGCAATGGATCGATGGGGTTCAAGTGTATGTGCAGGGTGAGGAAAGGAGACGGGGGAACAGTAATGGGTCCAAACTCAAAATCCAGAAGGGATGGGAGTCTGAAACCTGGGATGGAATTAGCAATTAACCCAAAAGTTTTATTTACTTTGGGGATGCCACATAGGGTCAGAGAATGGGAGAGAATGTGGTAGGAGGGACTTTCCTTGGTGCCTTGACTTTGGGGGAGGGATGCTTGCTGAGTTCCCTCCTTTGCTGTTGCTCAGCCACTCAGTCATGTCCAACTCTTTGTGAGGCCATGGAGTGAAGCACGCCAGGCTTCCTTCCCTGTCCTTCACCGTCTCCCAGAGTTTGCTCAAACTCACGTCCATTGAGTCGGTGATGCTATCCAACCATCTCATCCTCTGTGGTCCCCTTCGCCTCCTGCCCTCCATCTTTCCCAGCATCAGGGTCTTTTCCAGTGAGTTGGCTCTTTGCCTCAGGTTGGCCAAAGTGCTTCAGTTTTAGCATCAGTCCTTCCAGTGAATATTCAGGGTTGCTTTCCTCCTTTATACTTTCTCAAATTTATTTATCTTTTTTCAAGCCCTTGTTTGAGGAGCAGATTTTCTTGTCGCTCACGCTGGCAGACAAAGCTGTCTACTTTTTGTGGTCTCTTGGGAAAACCACTCGGAGCTCCTGGGACTTTGGAGCTGGGAGGGTCTTGTTGGTTGCTTCCAGGTTGGAGGCTGCCTCCAGGAAAGAAGCCTAGAGAGCTGGGAATCGGAACCCCAGCTTCACCCCTTCCTGGCTGTATGAAACCAAAATAGACTCACAGGATGCCTAAAAACTGGAGGAAGAAAAGGAGAAAGCAATGCAGAGATTGGGGAGAAGCTTCCAGAGCTTCATGGAGCTAGGTGCTGCCATCTTGGTAAGAAAAGAAGCAAAACGCTTGGAAAGAGCCAAACCAGGACTTGTCTTCCAAGTCCTCCTTTCATGGGTGGCCCCTCTGGTATTCGTGCTTGGGAAGTCCCACAGACTAGGAGCCTGGCAAGCTACAGTCCATGGGGTCACAAGTGTTGGATACCACTTAGTGGCTAAACCACCAGCACCACCATCTCAACTGCCACTGAAAAAAAAGGCAACAAGGAGCACGCTTTGTCTGTGCAGTGTGGTGGCAGACGCCCACTCTTTAGTGAGCATAATGATTTTTTTTTAATGGGGACATTTAAAAATTAGAATGATTTGAGAAAGGGAGTGACGTTCAAAAAGACTCATGGTCATCTAATCTCTCCAAACAGGTCTTGCATCTCCACGACCTCTGTTGAGCTGAGGTCGAGGTGTTGACCTGGAGCCATGTGGCAGAGGCAGACAAGGGCCCGGCCCTTCCGCCTCCTGTGGGCAGCCTGGTCCACTGCTGGGCTCACCCCAGCAGTCACTGAAATGAAAACCAGAAGTTAAGGAGGTAAAGAGAGCACTGAAGCTTGGCAGGGAGAGGGGAAGCTTTGTCTGCGAAGCAGCCCCGTTTGGAACTTGGAGTCAGAATAGATGCCCCTGGAAGCAAGCACTCTCACCTGCAGGGCTGGAGGGCGGTCCTGTGGCCCACCCACTAGGGCAGCCTTTGATCGGGGAGCCGCCTGCCTTTCTTCCCCACCGACAGCAGTCTTCTAGGGAGGACTGGATCTCCCTGACCGGTTCTCTCCTGAAACACAGCATGGGAGCCTGGCTCTGCCTTTTGGCCCTCGTGGTGGGGTTGAAGCCCAAGAGGGCCAGTGAACTCAGGACCAGAGGCTCTCACCTGTCTTTGTACCCCTTGCCTTTAATCCCAGAGTAAGATGTTTTTTAAATCCCTAGACACTCCTCTTTTTAAATTTCATTTTATTTTTAACCTCTTATTTAAAATATGTCAAGCCTGCAGAAAAGTCGTGAGGCTGGTAAGGTGGCCGTCTGTCTGCTCTTGAGCCGCATTTGCGCATGGTTAACATCGCTACAAGTGCTTTCAGTCCTCTGCATCCGGACTTATTACATTGTTATTATTATTTATGGACCTGTTTTAGAATAAGTTGCAGACACTGTGATCCTTCATCCCTGAATGCTAAGAATAAGGACTCTCACTTTTATAAACACAGTATAATTGCTAAATTCAGAAAATTTAGCACAGGAACAATACTAATATGTAATATACAGTCCATATTCAAGTTTCACTGATGTTTGAAAAAATGTCCTTTATTGCACTTTTCTGATCCCAAGTAAAACCTAGTCTCAACAGTTCTTGAAAAGGTGGATCTGGTTGTGCACATACACACACACACACCCCCCATACCACAGACAGACACACGCACCACACCACACACACACTACAGACATCCGTATACCACACCAGACACAACTCTCACACCCCCACACCACACCACAAACACACACACCCCTCACACCACAGACACACCACACCACACACACACTACAGATATACACACACTGCCCCCCCCACACACATCCATCCCACAGACACACCACACCACACACACATACACACACATACATCCCATACCACAGACGGACACACCACACCACACACGCAGTACAGACATACACACACCACACACACATCCATCCCACACCAAAGACATACACACACACACCACACCACACACACACCCCATACCACAGACAGACACACGCACCACACCACACACACTACAGACATACGTATACCACACCAGACAACTCTCACACCCCCCACACCACACCACGAACACACACACACACCCTATACCACAGACACACCACACCACACACACATACACACACATACACCCCATACCACAGACGGACACACCACACCACACACGCAGTACAGACATACACACACCACACACACATCCATCCCACACCAAAGACATACACACACACACCACATCACACACGCAATACAGACATACACACACCACACACACATCCATCCCACACCAAAGACATACACACACACACCACACCACACACACACTACAGACATACGTATACCACACCAGACAACTCTCACACCCCCACACCACACCACGAACACACACACACCCTATACCACAGACACACCACACCACACACACACTACAGATATACACACACCACACACACACACACACATCCATCCCACAGACAGACGCACCACACCACACACACACACACACACACACACCCCATACCACAGACAGACACACACACCACACCACACACACACTACAGACATACACACACCACACACACACACACACTACAGACATACACACACCACACACACACACAACACACACACACACACACCCCCCATACCACAGACAGACACACACACCACACACACACACACTACAGACATACACACACCACACACACAGATACACACACCCCATACCACAGACGGACACATACACCACACCACACACACACTACAGACATACGTATACCACACCAGACAACTCTCACACCCCCAAACCACACCACGAACACACACACACTCTATACCAGAGACAGATACACCACACACACACTACAGATATACACACACCACAGAAAGACATACACACACACCCCACACCACACACGCACATACACACACACCCCATACCACAGACACACACACCACACCACACACACACTACAGACATACGTTTACCACACCAGACACAACTCTCACACCCCCCACACCACACCATAAACACACACACCCCCCATACCACAGACAGACACACACACCACACCACACACACACTATAGACACACACACCACACACACACACTCCACACTACAGAAAGACATACACACACACCACACACCCCATACCACAAACAGACACACATACCACACCACACACACCTCCCACACCCCCCACTCTACAGACACACACAGACACACACACACTCTACAGACATAAACATACCATACTACACACACACCCCAGACACAGCCATACCACACTACATACACACACACACAATAGACACACATACCACACCACACATATACACGCTCCACACTCTTGCACATCACTCTCCCCACAGATTGAAGCTTCGTTACCAAGCATGTTCTCTGCAAGAGGATCATAATGTATTTACTCCTTTATTTTTTGCGGACAAGCTGCCTCCCCCCATCCTGGGGTCTTCTCAGGCTCATTCCTCCAACTGCTGATGCAAAGGGTTTGGGGGCCTGTCCGGATTCGCTCACTGGGCTTGTGGGCCAGAGTGGGGGTGCCAGGCCAGCTGTGGGACACCCAGCTCTCCCTGAAAGGATGAGGTCCACTCATCAGGGGGCAGCGGTGAGCCTTTGCTTTCCACCACCACCATCTGCTCAGGGAAATGGAAAATGCGGCGCTCAGAAGGACTTAGGGATCACACTTCCTCTACATTTGCCAGAAAAGAAAACTGGTGTCCAGGGACATGAAGTGACTTGGCCAAGGTCATTTCTCCAGCAAATGGAATGGGGTTCACACTGCCACTTTTCCAGGCCACCCAACTGTCTTACAGACACCCAAGTCTGGGGGCAAGGAACACAAGGATGGAAGAGAGAGCACATTCTCTGGAGAGAACGAGAAGCATGGCCTGTGAACATGCTTTTGGAAAATTGAAGAGGCAGACCTTTGGGTATGCTGTAGTCCCGAGGACATGTAACATCCTGATGACTGAGGCCAAGCTCACCTCCTGCAAGGAGGCGTGTCCACAGTGAGATGGCCCCCAGGGCTGGGTGGTGAAAGGTCCTCAGGGCTCAAGGGTGAGGTAACTCCCAACAGGTGATGGGCAGGAGGCTGCTCCTGCCCTGGGTCTGTCCCAGCTCTAAGAGCTCTTGGTCTGGATGTTCCATTTTCCTTGGCCTCCACTCCGGGACTGGAGTCTGCTGGGAGGAATTTGCTATCATCTGCTATTCTTGCTTTGGAAATCACCAAGGGATGCAGACAGGAGACACATGCTCAGTGTGAACGAGAAATCGCAGCTAAAACCATCATTCCTCTAGCGACCACCAGTTGGATTTTACAGAACGAAATGATTAGACGGAAAGTCATAGGCTAACAAAATAGAAACTTCTGCCAAGAACTCCTCTGCTGCAGGTTTGGAGGTTGGAATCGGTGTCCTGATTTATGGGGATCACATCCACTGGGAACTTGGAACCGTGAGCCAGAGTTGCGGGGTTTCATTCCTCCTGAAGACAGCCCGGAGTGGAGACTGGCCAGACCGCATCTGTTTTGCACATTAGGGGAGACACACGGGAAACAAGCTATTGTGTTCCTGCCACTCTCATGGCTCCTGATGGCCCACGCCAAGCCATGGTGGCCAAGAGCTAACACGCAGTGGGTGGAACCTGGCCTTCCTTGGAAAAATCTTTTCCTTTCTGAAAACTACTAAAACATCATATTCAGAATCCCATGACCGTGGAGAAGGAAGTTTAGGCCAAATGATCAGCTTTCTCTCTTCTTCAGGGTATACTTTCTGATTTTATTAACAACCACAAATGTCATGAACTGACTGAGTTTACTGTGTGCCAGGCACTGTTCTACACGCTTTCCCTATGTTTTCTTTAATGCTCGGTACAGTCCTGTGAGATAGATTCCATTCTATAGATAAGAAAACCAAGACCCAGAGAAGGTGAAAGTTTGGGTAAAGTCACACAGTAATGAAGTGGCAAAATCAAGACTCCAGCCCAGATAGTCTGATGCTAGCCTGTACATCCTTAACCATTATCCCTCATTTTTCTTAACAAATTGGTCATTTGGTTTCAGATTGGTGTGTATTTGCTATCAATCAAATGTGTCCTCTCAAAATTCATGTTGAAGTCTAATACCCAATGTGATAGAGGGAGACCCTTAAGGCAATCATAATGGAAGCGCACTCATGAATGGGCCTGGGCCTTACAGAGATCCCAGTAACTTCAATGACCCTCGACAGATGAATGGATAAGGATGTGGTATATATACATAAGGGAATATTACTAAGCCATAAAAAGAGTGAAATAATGCTATTTGCAGCAACATGGATGGACCCAGAGATGTCGTGCTCAGTGAATTAAGTCAGAGAAAGACAAATATCACATAATATTGCTTATATGTGGAATCTGAAAAGTGAACAAATGAACTCATTGGTTTTTCGATTCTTGTTAGATTGTACTAGATAATTTTTCAGAAATGTATCATCAAATTATCTAGTATCAATAATGCTTTTTTAAGATTTTTGAGTACTTCCATAGCAGTCCAGTGGTTAAGATAGGTTTAATCCCTGTGTGACGTACAGTAAAAAAAAAAAAAAAAAACTTCAAAATTTCTGGTATTCTTAACATTGGATTTTAATAATTTAATTCCTTTTAAAAATTTTTTTGCTAATTTGAAAAGTACAAAATGCCATTTCATAGTTGAATTGTATGAAGCTGAACATTTTTCTTTCACATCATGTATACAAACTAATTAGGCTGGGTTGAAATACACTCACTACATCTCAGAAAGCTTAGGGACTTATAACCACAGAGGTTCATTTCTTGTGCATGCTACATTTCCACTGTGGGTTGACCAGTTGATGTTTCTCCTCATGTCCTCACTGTAGGTCCAGGCTGCAGAAGCCGTAACTCCCTGAAATGCTGCTGGTCATGAGAAAGTGAGAAAGAGTGTCAGATCAGTGTAGGTCGTTAAAGGCTCTGGGCGGCAGTTACACGTATCGCTTCTCCCACCATTTCGTTGGCCAAAGCGAGTTCCACGATCATACCCTACTTCATTGGCAAGGAACCTACAGCCTGTATGGTCCCAAGAGGAGATCCAGGAAAAACTAGCAGGCAGCACCAATGACAGCCACATCTTGCTTTACTATTTCTTTTTCCTCTGTAAATGGACTATCTATTCTTGGATCACCCTGTGGTAGACAAAGATTCTGGGAGAAGAAAAAGAAGCGTAATGTTCTTTATTTTATGCTCTTCTCTGAGAACATTAGGCTCTGGTGTCTGTGTGCCATGGAATTCTGCTGTGGACATCTCTCCTCCTACCAGCTCATGGTTGGGCTTAATCTGGGAGTATTTTTTATTTTGTCTTCACTGTTCTTTTTTGCTGAGTCAGAATGTCAACCTGGAGAAGTATCCAGTCATCTTTTCCTCATTCTCAACAACGGGGTACTGTCCACTCAGATTTTGCCCGTAGCTTTGAGAAGTGGTTTCAAGCCCAGGGAGTGTCTTTCAGTGACTATTTCAGTAGTCACTACAGGATAGTGAGTTACTTGTTCCCCTTCAAAGGCCAGCCAGTTTGGCATCATTTCTGTTTAACTGGTGCTTCCTTTGATGTCACTTGTGCAAAAGAGTGTTATTAAAAACAGTCAAAGTATATTCAGACTCCATTCTAAGTCCTGTGTGATCCATGTTTCATGATCTGACCAAGAGTGTATGTTTTAGGTAAACACACATAGAATTTTCCTTTCAGTATAAATCACATAACTTTAATGAGTTGGCTCTTGTCTTTCTCACCCGATCTAAGAGTTCATGCATACACTAATTAGAAAAAAAAAAACAGTTTGATTAGACAGAGATGTGATTTTCATCTGGGAGAGCACCTTTAGAAAACCTATGTTGTTCAGCTGAGATCCTATGCACTGGTTGGAACACTCCCATTTGTAGAAGGAGGACCTCCTATGGAAAAAGGCATGAATCATTGTGGTCAGGGAATTATGGCAGTGGGGAGTGGTGAGAGTCACACGTGTCTGGAGACTGCACAGACACCAGCTAAAGAAAGCCAAGAAAATCTGCTCCGTTATGTTGTTGGCTGTCCCTGGTCTTGAGGGACAGGTCCTATGGCACGTCCTGCAGTTGAATGCTGAGTGATGACCAGACCTGGTGGCAATTCTGCATTGGTTTGACCTGAGGGTGAGCTGGGAGCCTCATTTTAAAAGAATCAGTGCCATTCCCTTCCCATCTCATCTAGCAACACGGCTCTTAGCCCTTGTTGTTATGGTGGTTGTTTAGTCGCTCAGTCATGTTCGACTCTCTGTGAAACCATGGACTGCAGCACACCAGGCCTCCCTGTCCTTCACCAACTCCCAGAGCTTGCTCAAACTCATGTCCACTGAGTTGGTGATGCCATCCAACCATCTCATCCTCTGTCATCCCCTTCTCCTGCCTTCAATCTTTCCCAGCATCAGGGTCTTTTCTAACAAGTCAGTTCTTCCTTTCAGGTGGCCAAAGGAATTTCAGCTTCAGCATCAGTCCTTCCAATGAATATTCGGGACGGATTTCCTTTAAGATGGACTGGTTGGATCTCCTTGCAGTCCAAGGGACTCTCAAGAGTCTTCTCCAACACCACAGTTTGAAAGCATCTTAGCCCTGGCTGCACATTAAAATCACCAGAGAAGAGACTTCCCTGGCAGTCCAGTGGTTAAGACTGCAGGGTGCATGGGTTCTATCCTTGGTTAGGGAATCAAGATTCTAGATGCTGCGTGGTGCAGCCAAAGAAAAAATGAATCACCAGGGAAGCTTCGAAAAATATTGGTATCCAGGTTCCACTCCCTAGAGATTCTCATTCAGTTAGTGTAAGGTGGAGCCTCGGATTCTGTATTTTTTCTGGTGTGTGAGGTTGAAATCCAACGAAGCATAGATGTTTCACAGCCTTGTGTGTCCAGTGAATGAAAATAACTTCCTCATCAAATGTCCACCAAGCACATGGAGGTATTTGTTTTTTCACATGGAGGAGAACCCTTTCTTCTAAGTTTTATACAGTGGCTTGAACAGTGCCCCCCTCCCTCACCTCAAATATATCCTTGCCCCAGATCTTTTGAATGTGATCTTATGTGGCAAAAGGATCTTTGTGGTCCGGTTAAGTAAGTGTAGGCAGCTTGAGATGTGGTCATCCAGAATTATCTAGATGGGGTTTTCATCCAGAAACAAGTGTCCTTGTAAGAGATAGAAGAGGAATCACAGACACAGAGAAGAGGGGGCAGCAAGGTGGGGATGGAGACAATGATGGGCTTGATGCTGTCCCAGCCTAGGAAGGCCTGCAGTCACCAGAAGCCGGAAGAGGCAGGAAGGAGTCTTCCCCGGAGGCCCTGGAGGGAACACAGCCCTCTGATACCTTGAGGTCAGACTTCTGCCCCTACCCCCAAGCCATGAGAAAAGAAAAGTTTGTTGTTTTAGGTCACCAAGTTTGTGGTCATTCGTTACAGCAGCCACAGGAAACTGAATACATCCTATTTCCTTTTTCTCTCCTTCACCCTTTCTTTGGCTCTTTCCCAGATGTTTTCCAGACTGTTTTTCCAGAATGAAGTTGGCATAATCTCTGATTTCTCCATACCCTCTCGTGATTGTTGCCTCTTGGGACCCCAACTTGTTCTATCACCACAACAGCCTGTAGCTGTGGGCCCTATTTAAGACCCTGGTGGTTTTCTCGTTCATCGTGATGATTCTTCTTTGGAGGGTGCGCTTTTCCCCCCTCCACATGTTGACACCTCTTCCCGAGCTCCTGGGTGATGTCTTCTTTCCTTGCTTTCCCTGTGGTTTTTGTAGCACTGAGCTGATGCTTTGGGCTGCAGAGAGAGATGAGGCAGAAGAGAGGGGGGACAGAGAGAGAACTCTATGGTATGAGGCTAGAGGCTGGACAAATTTTATGGGCCAGATGGACAATATGCAACTTTCTGAAGGGATTTGCAGCTAAGGATCTTGTGCATTGCCTTAAGGAAAGGTCAAGGGGATGTTGGAATTTCAGAAGCTCAGAATGTTCTGAGTCTTCTTTTAATTTTCTTCTCTCATTGTCTTAGTAGAAAAGTAGCTTTTCCTTCTTGTAGCTTCTCCTGCTTAAGCCAGCAAAAAGGAGCAGAGGCAATGGTGTTACAAGGCCATATCTCTAAGTGTTTAGTGACATTGAATGAAAACATGTGTTAATTAACCTCATATCTTGACCGGGATGCCTGACTTGGACCTGGAGATGCTGCGGCTGCTGCTAAGTCGCTTCAGTTGTCTGAAGTCGACTCTGTGTGACCCCATAGATGGCAGCCCACCAGGCTCCTCTGTCCCTGGGATTCTCCAGGCAAGAACACTGGAGTGGGTTGCAATTGCCTTCTCCAATACAGGAAAGTGAAAAGTGAAAGTGAAGTCGCTCAGTCGTATCCGACTGTTAGCGACCCCATGGACTGCAGCCCACGAAAAGAGGCTCTTCAGCTGGTTCCTGTGACCTGGTACGAAAGATGGCAGAAGAGGGGCACCCCAGGTGGATCCAAGGAACAGAGCCAGGGGGTCTAGGACAGAAAAGAAAAAGTCTGTCAAAACTATGGTGGCCAAGAAGAGCTACAGAGAGTCCCAGGACCTCCATCACTGGTGATGCTGGAGAGAGAGCTGCCTCTCTGACCAGGTGTTGCTTTTTTCTCTTTTTGTAAGGTTTCTCTCATTGGAAGGATGGATGCTGAAGCTGAAACTGCCACACTTTGGCCACCTGATGCAAAGAGCTGACTCATTGGAAAAGACCCTGACGCTGGGAAAGATTGAGGGCAGGAGAAGGGAGTGACAGAGGATGAGATGGTTGGATGGCATCACTGACTCAATGGACATGAATTTGGGTAAACTCTGGTAATTGGTGATTGACAGGGAGGCCTGGTGTGCTGCAGTTCATGAGGTCACAAAGAGTAGGACATGACTGAGCAACAGAAGTGAACTGAACTGAACTGAATTTTGTTTTGGATTGGATTGGCCAAAAAGTTCATTTGGATTTTCAGTAAGATGCTATGGAAAAAACCCAAGTGAACTTTCTGGTCAACCCAATAATACACATTTTATTTTAGAACAAATCTCATTGTGATTTGTAGGATTATTGTAAAGATAATGCAGAGAATTCCTGAATGCCCTAGATCCGGTTTCCCCTATCATTAACATATAGCATTCGTAGGGTACGTTTGTCATGATTCATGAATCAGTATTGATGTGTTATTTTTCACTAAAGTCTACCACTTTTTCAGATTTCCTCAGTTTTCCCCTATCACCCCTTGAGCAACAGAAGTGAACTGAACGAACTGAATTTTGTTTTGGATTGGATTGGCCAAAAAGTTCATTTGGATTTTCAGTAAGATGCTATGGAAAAAACCCAAGTGAACTTTCTGGTCAACCCAATAATACACATTTTATTTTAGAACAAATCTCATTGTGATTTGTAGGATTATTGTAAAGATAATGCAGAGAATTCCTGAATGCCCTAGATCCGGTTTCCCCTATCATAACATATAGCATTCGTAGGGTACGTTTGTCATGATTCATGAATCAGTATTGATGTGTTATTTTTCACTAAAGCCTACCACTTTTTCAGATTTCCTCAGTTTTCCCCTATCACCCCTTTTCTGGATCATATCCAGATCCCAAATGGCATTTAGTCATTGTGTCCCTTTAGGCTCCCCTTGGTTGTGGCAATTTCTCAGACTTTATTTTTTTTATGACCTTGACAGTTTTGAGGGAAACGAGTCAGCTGTTTTGTAAAATGTCTCTGAGTTGGAGTTTGTCTGAGGTTTCCCTCATGATTAAACTGGGACTATACTTTACCAACAAAAGTCCGTCTAGTCAAGGCTATGGTTTTTCCTGTGGTCATGTATGGATGTGAGAGTTGGACTGTAAAGAAAGCTGAGCGCCAAAGAATTGATGCTTTTGAATGTGGTGTTGGAGAAGACTCTTGAGAGCTCCTTGGACTGCAAGGAGATCCACCTAGTCCATCCTAAAGGAAATCAGTCATGACTGTTCATTGGAAGAACTGATTCTGTAGCTGAAACTCCAATACTTTGGCCACCTGATGTGAAGAACTGACTCATTTTTGTTGAAAAGTCTCTGATGCTGGGAAAGATTGAAGGCAGCAGAAGGGGATGACAGAGGATGAGATGGCTGGATGGCATCACTGACTCAATGGACATGAGTCTGAGTGAACTCCGGGAGTTGGTGATGCACAGGGAGGCCTGGGGTGCTGCAGTCCATGGGGTCGCAAAGAGCCAGACATGACTGAACTGAACTGAACTGGTGGGTTTAGGCGAGGATGACCGTAGATGTAAAGTGCCACTTTCTTCACATCATATCAGGAGGTTATGCTACCTATACAGTCTACCCTGTGTGAATAGCCAGCTAGTGGGAAGCTGCTGTATAACACAGAGGACTCAGCCCTGTGCCCTGTGAAGACCCAGAGGGATGAGGTCGGGGAGGTTGGGAGAGAGGTTCCCGAGGGAGGGGACATATGTGCACTTATGGGTGTTTCATGTTGCCTGTGGCAGAAACCAACACAACATTGTAAAACACTGGTCCTCAATTAAAAAAAAAATTAATACCCACACTTAAGGAATGAGGAGTTACACTTTATCTCCTGGAGAGTGCACTCCATTCTACATAAATTGATTGCAATTTCTGTGCACAGGAGATTTGTCAGTTCTCCCCAGTTTATTTATTTATATCATTATGGGCTGATTTATATTTATTTTATACACAGTTATAATCCATTACTATTTTAAAATTTTTGTTGCTAAAAATTCTGACTTTGGCTTTTGAGAGCTCCTTTGGCTTGTTCCTGGGTTCCTTTGATACACCCTCATCAAGAAGAGTTTTGTGGGGTTTAAGGGACTAGATCTGACAGACAGAGTGGCTGATGAACTATGGATGGAGGTTCATGACATTGTACAGGAGACAGGGATCAAGACCATCCCCATGGAAAAGAAATGCAAAAAGGCAAAATGGCTGTCTGGGGAGGCCTTACAAATAGCTGTGAAAAGAAAAGACATGAAAAGCAAAGAAGAAAAGGAAAGATATACCTATTTGAATGCAGAGTTCCAAAGAATAGCAAGGAGAGATAAGAAAGCCTTCCTCAGCGATCAGTGCAAAGAAATAGAGGAAAACAATAGAATGGGAAAGACTAGAGATCTCTTCAAGAAAATTAAGAGCTACCAAGGGAACATTTCATGCAAAGATGGGCTCAATAAAGAACGGAAATGGTAGGGACCTAACAGAAGCAGAAGATATTAAGAAGAGGTAGCAAGAATACACAAAAGAACTGTACAAAAAAGATCTTCACGACCAAGATAATCATGATTGTGTGATCACTCACCTGGAGCCAGACATGCTGGAATGTGAAGTCAAGTGGGTCTTAGGAAGCATCATTACGAACAAAGCAAGTGGAGGTGATGGAATTCCAGTTGAGCTATTTCAAATCTTGAAAGATGATGCTGTGAAACTGCTGCACTAAATATGTCAGCAAATTTGGGAAACTCAGCAGTGGCCACAGGACTGGAAAAGTAAAATTTACCAAACATCCCCTAAAAGAATTTTGAAAGACATTCACCTTTTAAATTTTTAAACATTATCATGAATTTACCATTTTGTTTTAACTGTTCTGAAAAGTTTATGATCTCTGCATTCACTGACAGTGTTCTGAGTAGTATACAGATATTGAACTCTAAGAAACACAATCCTCATGCCTGGCTGCCCTAAAATAGTCCATATCAGAATGGTATTATTTAAATAAACCAACTTTTTGATAATATATAGCGAAATGTGTCAATATTTAAAAGGTCTGGATAATTCATGAACCAGTATTTTCCCAATGAATATAGCATAATTTTGCTAACTCATGCCTGGGTAAAAGATCAATTCAAATGGTAAAATTTACCAAAGGCTTTTAATGTAACAAGCACAAAAAGCTCATTGATGTGGGGTCAGATTCCACATTGTAGCCATCCTTTAAGAAATTATCATTTGTTCAATTTTAATGTAGTATCAAAGAAGAAGATCCACAGGTGTCTGAAAAAGTATCAATTAAAATACTTCTTCCTTTTCCAGCTAAGTACCTGAGGGAGACCAGGTTTTCTTCATCTACTTCTATTAAAGTAGAATATTAAAATAGAATAAAGGCAGAAGCAGACATGGCATCTATATGTCTCCTAGGTCAGACATTACATAAATTTTCAAAATTGTAAAGCAGTGCTACTCTCCCCACTAAGTATTTTGGTTTGAGAAAATATAGTTTTTTTTAAATACATATATGTTATTTATGCTAACATGCATTTATTCTTATTATTTTAAATGAACCAATAGGTATATTTTTAAAATTTTTAGTTTTAATAAAAATATCAATAAATAGAACTCATCAAAACAGAAGCTCTTTGGAGTCCTCTGTAATCTTTAAGAATGTGAAAAGATCTTGAGAATGCCTAGTGCTTCAGTGGGCAATGCTTTCACTGCCGTGGGCCTGGGGAACCTGAGCTCTTGCAAGCTGCCCTGCAGGGTCAAATTTATTTTTTAAATATGGGAAAATCTTGAAACCAAAATGTTTGAGAATACCTTTCTTATTCTCCCTTTATGTGATGGTTCTCAATCATGGCTGCACAATTGAGTCGAATGGGGACCTTTAAACAATTCTCACCCTTAGATCCCAGCCTCAGAAATTCTGATTAAGTGATGTGTATTGTAGTCTGATGAAAAGATTTTAAAGTCTCTTCTGGTGGATCTAATGTGTAGCCAAGTTGAAAACCACTGTCAGAGACCACATGCTGAGTGGTCAGCTGAGGCGTGAACGCCGACACACTCACTAGAACACATTTTCCATCTCCATTTCCAGAGGATAAAGATGGAATATAGCCCTTTGTTGTATTCCTTGGAAATTCTTGTTCTCTGTTGCTGCTGGGAAACTGTGTTTTAGAAGTTGTTTACTTCTTTTCTCCATCAGTTGTTGTCATATTTCCTTAAACCATCTGGTTTCCATTTGCTTGGCCTTGTTCATTCACTTCCACATGTATGTATTTAATAGACACTTTAAAATAGGCTCTTTCTTTGGTCTGAGTTTTAACTGATAAAAAATAAGAAGATAGTTACAGTGATCAGAAATAACTCAGTTATTAATAAATGAGGTTTTGATTTAAGCCCAGGAAGAACGATAAGTTCAGAGTGTAAGAATGAGTGACCAAGTTCTGTGCAGTGGCAGATAATTACTTTATTTACAGTTGTTATTTATCACGTGAAGTTTTGCCCAGACTCTTAACAGTTGTCTAAATTTCCTCCCCCCCCCAACCCCCAGAATGTTCTTTCGACACACTGACTTCTGTTTATTCACAATAGCAGCAATGTGGTATCACGTCTGATAGTTAGCATCTAACCAGAGCAAGAGTGATACTATTCTTGTACAAATGAGTCTTGTTTCACTATGAACAGCAGAGTTCTCTCCGGCCTTCAAAACTCCAGGACTAGTTCCCTGAGAATATTTCTTATGGTACGGTCCTTTGCGATGCCTTGTAATGACCACCAAGTGTCACTCTTGCTCTTTTTGCTATTGAAAAAAATGTTTTTACTGACAAAAGGACATTTATTCTTTGACCTAATCCTGATTCATAGATTCTAGTTCAAATTATGGAGAAGGCAATGGCACCCCACTCTAGCACCCTTGACTGGAAAATCCCATGGACGGAGGAGACGGGTGGGCTGCAGTCCATGGGGTCCCTGCGAGTCAGACACGACTGAGCGACTTCATTTTCACTTTTCACTTTCATGCATTCCGGCCTTCAAAACTCCAGGACTAGTTCCCTGAGAATATTTCTTATGGTACGGTCCTTTGCGATGCCTTGTAATGACCACCAAGTGTCACTCTTGCTCTTTTTGCTATTGAAAAAAATGTTTTTACTGACAAAAGGACATTTATTCTTTGACCTAATCCTGATTCATAGATTCTAGTTCAAATTATGGAGAAGGCAATGGCACCCCACTCTAGCACCCTTGACTGGAAAATCCCATGGACGGAGGAGACGGGTGGGCTGCAGTCCATGGGGTCCCTGCGAGTCAGACACGACTGAGCGACTTCATTTTCACTTTTCACTTTCATGCATTGGAGAAGGAAATGGCAACCCACTCCAGTGTTCTTGCTTGGAGAATCCCAGGGACGAGTGAGCCTGGTGGGCTGCTGTCTATGGGGTCACATAGAGTTGGACACGACTGAAGTGACTTAGCAGCAGCAATTCAAATTATGAGTGGTTGCATCTTAAACAACTTTCTTCTTTGATGCCACTTTAGCAACTTAAGGTTGGTAGTCTGGGTTCTGCTGTTTGGGTTAATGGCATGAAGAGAAAATAACAACATCTTGCAGAAATCACTCTGACAACACTTTGTGCAGATGATCATTCAGTCACTTGAAGATTCCTGTTGATAGAGGTGAAATCCTGGTTATTTATAAGAGCAGAACTGTTTAATTTCAAAGGATAAAACATGATTGTAAACTCAGTTTTCTTACTTGTGTAAGGCCAGTTACCAAACAAAATATAGAATATTCTACTGGAAAAATGAATGGAATGTGATATGCAGACAAACTTTTCCAGAATCCGAGTGACAAAATGCTATAGTGTGTGGCATTATCAGTTCAGTCTCTCAGTCGTGTCCAACTCTTTGTGACCCCACAGACTGCAGCATGCCAGGCTTCCTGTCCATCACCAACTCCCAGAGCTTGCACAAACTCATGTCCATTGAGTCGGTAGTGCCATGCAACCATCTCATCCTCTGTCACCCCCTTCTCCTGCTGCCTTCAATCTTTCCCAGCATCAGGGTCGTTTCCAGTGAGTCAGCTCTTCACATCAAGTGGCCAAAATAATGAAGCTTCAGCTTTAGCATCAATCGTTTCAGTGAATATTCAGGACTGATTTCCTTTAGGATGGACTGGTTTGGTCTTCTTGCAGCCCAAGGGCCTCTGAAGAGTCTTTTCCAACACCATAATTCAAAAGCATCAGTTCTTCAGTGCTCAGCTTTCTTTATGGTCCAACTCTCACATCCATACATGACTACTGGAAAAACCATAGCTTTGATTAGACAGACCTTTATAAGCAAAGTAATGTCTCTGCTTTTTAATATGCTATCTAGATTGATCATAGGTTTTCTTCCAAGGAGTTCAGTTCAGTCACTCAGTTGTGTCCAACTCTTTGCGACTCCATGAATTGCAACACGCCAAGCCTCCCTGTCCATCACAAACTCCCGGAGTCTACCCAAACCCATGTCCATTGAGTCGGTGATGCCATACAACCATCTCATTCTCTGTCATGCCCTTCTCCTCCTGCCCTCAATCTTTCCCACCATCAGGGTCTTTTCAAATGAGTAAGCTCTTCACATGAGGTGGCCAAAATATTGGAGTTTCAGCTTCAACATCAGTCCTTCCAATGAACACCCAGGATGGATCTCCTTTAGAATGGATTGGTTGGATCTCCTTGCAGTCCAAGAGACTGTCAAGAGTCTTCTCCAACACCACAGTTCAAAAGCATCAGTTCTTTGGTGCTCAGCTTTCTTCACAGTCCAACTTTCACATCCATACATGACCACTGGAAAAACCATAGCCTTCACTAAACAGACCTTTGTTGGCAAAGTAATATCTCTGCTTTTTAATATGTTGTCTGGGTTGGTCATAACTTTCCTTCCAAGGGGTAAGCGTCTTTTGGTTTCATGGTTCCAATCACATCTGTGGTGATTTTGGAGCCCAAGAAAATAAAGTCTTTCACTGTTTCCATTGTTTCCCCACCTATTTGCCATGAAATGATAGGACCCAACCATCTTCATTTTTTGAATATCCAGTTTTAAGCCAGTTTTCACTCTCCTCCTTCACCTTCTTCAAAAGCCTGTTCAGTTGCTTCTTGATTAACGCCCTAGGGTGGTGTCGTCTGCATATCTGATGGTATTGATATTTCTCCAGGCAATCTTGATTCCAGTTTGTGCTTCATCCAGCCTGCATCTTGCACTCTGCTAAATAAGCAAGGTGGCAGTATACAGCCGTGACATACTCCTTTCCTCATTTTGAACCAGTCTGTTGTTCCACGTCCGGTTCTAACTTTTGTTTCTTGACCTGCATACAGATCTTCTCAGGAGACACGTAAGGTGGTCTGGTATTCCTATCTTTTTAAGAATTTTTCACAGTTTGCTGTGATCCAAACTGTCAAAGGCTTTAGCATAATCAATGAAGCAGAAGTAGATGTTTTTTTTGTGGAATTCCCTTGCTTTTTCTGTGATCCAGTGGATGTTGGCAATTTGATCTCTTTTTCCTCTGCCTTTTCTAAATGCAGCTTGAACATCTGGAAGTTCTCGGTTCATGTACTATTGAAGCCTAGATGAAACCATCTCATCCTCTATCTTCCCCTTCTCCTACCTTCAGTCTTTTCCAACATCAAGGTCTTTTCCAGTGTCTGTTCTTCCCAGTTAGGTGGCCAAAGTACTGGAGCTTCAGTTTCAGCATCAGTCCTTCCAATGATTATTCAGGACTGATTTTGTTCTTTAAAGTTTTATCTTTATAAATGTTGTGGAAGGGAGAAGCCAATAAAATAGAATGTTGTAAAACAGATTTTCAGAGTTGATGTCCATGTTGATACCAACTTGATGTCCATCTGGGCCCATAGGTGAGAATATATTTTTGATAAATATGTATACCAGTTTTTCTAGAGTGTACATCTCAAATTTCATGGTCTGTAAAAATAAAGTGACATTCTGACCCCTATCAATGAGTTAATATCATTTCAATTTTTCTCACTTATTATCTGCTGCTCTGAAGCACTTAAAGCAGGGCCAAATTCCCAGGACTAAATGCAACCTGATTTAATATGATCCAGGGCTGTGATTGAGAGATTAGTTTCTGTACTTACTTACTGTACCCTCTGGTTCCTTCAAAGTTCCTCTTTACTGGGGCAAGCTGAGGTCAGTTGAAACAAAATGCTGGAATAAAAATGAGAAACTACATTCACTGACACCCTCTCCTCTCAAATCTTACTCAGTAGACATTGATTTTTATTACTACATACACAGCTCTTTCATGCTGCACTAAAGTGAGGATGAGCTTGATGCTTAGAGTGTAATGTTGTGATGGAAGCCATGCTACATCATGAAATGAACATGGACTTGGAATTCCAACAGTTCTAGGAGTTGACTTCTGGGCCCGTGTTGTTGTGTGTGTTAGTCGCTCAGTCCTATCTGACTCTGCAACCCCTTGACTGTAGCCCACCAGGCTCCTCTGTCCATGGAATTCTCCAGGCAAAAATACTGGAGTGGGTTGCTGTTTCCTTCTCCAGGGGATCTTTCTGACCTGCAGATCAAACCCAGGTCTCCTACATTGCAGGCAGATTCTTTACCAGCTGAGCTACAGGTAAGTCCTGACTTTTGGTCTTGGCACATATTAACTACATGATCGTAAGCAGGTATCTAAACCATGCCAAGACTTTATCTAGTTTTAAAGTTAACAGAAAAATAATAGCACTAATTTTCCAGAGTAATAATTTCCAGGGTTATAATTAAAAGTCGTGTGTGTATTTTTTTAAGGAGAATTCAATAAAAAATGTAAACAAGTAGGTGATAATATTCTTTTGTTTTCCTTCTGAATTTTCTGTATTATTTCTCCACCAAATAAAGAGGAAAAGGAAAAAATTTACATTGTCCTTGGATTTAGAAAAGGCAGAGGAACCAGAGATCAAATTGCCGACATCCGCTGGATCATCAGAAAAGGAAGAGAGTTCCAGAAAACATCTATTTCTGTTTTATTGACTATGCCAAAGCCTTTGACTGTGTAGATCACAATAAACTGTGGAAAATTCTGAAAGAGATGGGAATACCAGACCACCTGACCCATCTCTTGAGAAACCTATATGCAGGAAAGGAAGCAATAGTTAGAACTGGACATGGAACAACAGACTGGTTCCAAATAGGAAAAGGAGTACATCAAGGCTGTATATTGTCACCCTGCTTATTTAACTTCTATGCAGAGTACATCATGAGAAATGCTGGGCTGGAAGAAGCACAAGCTTGAATCAAGATTGCCGGGAGAAATATCAATACCCTCAGATATGCAGATGACACCACCCTTATGGCAGAAAATTAAAAGCAACTAAAAAGCCTCTTGATGAAAGTGAAAGTGGAGAGTGAAAAAGTTGACTTAAAGCTAAGAAAACTAAGATCATGGCATCTGGTCCCATCACTTCATCGGAAACAGATGGGGAAACAGTGAAAACAGTGGCTGACTTTATTTTTTGGGGGCTCCCAAATCACTGCAGATGGTGATTGCAGCCATGAAATTAAAAGACACTTGCTCCTTGGAAGAAAAGTTATGACTAACCTAGATAGCATATTCAAAAGCCAACAAAGGTCCATCTAGTTAAGGCTATGGTTCTTCCTGTGGTCATGTATGGGTGTGAGAGTTGGACTGTGAAGAAAGCTGAGTACTGAAGAATTGGTGCTTTTGAACTGTGGTGTTGGAGAAGACTCTTGAGAGTTCCTTGGACTGCAAGGAGATCCAACCAGTCCATCCTAAAGGAGATCCGTCCTGGGTGATCTTTGGAAGGACTGATGCTAAAGCTGAAACTCCAATACTTTGGCCACCTCATGGGAAGAGTTGACTCATTGGAAAAGACTCTGATGCTGGGAGGGATTGGGGCAGGAAGAGAAGGGGATGACAGAGGATGAGATGGCTGGATGGCATCACCAACTCAATGCACATGAGTTTGAGTAAACTCCAGAAGTTGGTGATGGACAGGGAGACCTGGTGTGCTTGATTCATGGGGTCACGAAGAGTCAGACACGACTGAGCGACTGAATTGAACTGAACTGATGGAGTATAGAGTAGCAAGCAGAGTCAGCAGGAGAGTTCCAAGTGCAGTATTTGGTTGCAATCTCAAAAATCACAGACTGATTTTGGTTCATTTCTAAGCAAATCATTCAACATTACAGTAATCCAAGTCTATGTCCCAACCACTGATGCTGAGGAAGCAAAACCATCTCAAAGAAAAAGAAATCCAAGAGGGAAAAGTGGTTGTCCAAGGAGGCTTTACAAATAGCTGAGGAAAGCAGAAGTGCAAGGCAAAAGGAGAAAGGGGAGGATATACTCAACTGAATGCAGAGATCCAGAGAAGAGCAATGAGAGATAAGAAGCACTACTTAAATGAACAATGCAAAGAAATAGACACAAACAATAGAATGGGAAAGACTAGAGATCTCTTCAAGAAAATTGGAGATATCAGGGGTATATTTCATGCAAGGATGGGCACAAGGACAGAAATGGTAAAGACCTAACAGAAGCAGAAGAGATTTTTTTAACAAGTGGCGAGAATGCACAGAAGAACTCTCCAAGAAAGGTCTTAACGACTCAGCTAACCACAGTGGTGTCGTCACTCACCTAGAGCTAGACATCCTGAAGTGTGAGGTCAAGTGGGCCTCAAGAAGCATTACTGTGAACAAAGCTAGTGGAAGTGATGGAATTCAAGCTGAGCTCTTTTAAATCCTAAAAGATGATACTGTTAAAGTGTGGCATTCAATATGTCAGTGAATTTGGAAAACTCAGCAGTGGCCACAGGACTGGAAAAGGTCAATTTTCATTATATCCCAAGGAAGAGCAAAGCCAAAGAATGTTCAAACTACCACACAATCGTGCTCATTTCACATGCTAGCAAAGTTATGCTAAAAATCATTCAATCCAGGCTTCAGTAGTACATGAACTGAGAACTTCCAGATATACAAGCTGGATTTTAAAAAAAGGCAGAAGAACCAGAGATCTAATTGCTAACATTCCTCGGATATGGAAAAAGCAAGGGAGTTCCAGAAAAACATCTATTTCTTCCTCATTGACTAATACAAAGCCTTTGATTGTGTGGATCACAACAAACTATGGAAAATTCTTAAAGAGATGGGAATACCAGACCACCTTACCTGCCTCCTGAGAAACTTGTGTACAGGTCAAAAAACAACAGTTAGAACTGGACATGGAACAACTGGTTCCAGACTGGTTCAAAAGTGGGAAAGGAGCACAACAAAGCTGTTTATTGTTACCTTGATTATTTTACTTACATTCAGAGTAAATCACGCGAAATGCCAGGCTGGATGAATCAAAAGCTGGAATTAAGATTGCTGGGAGAAATACAAACAGCCACAAATATGTAGATGATATTACTCTAATGGCAGAAAGTGAAGAGTAACTAAAGAGCCTCTTGATGAGGCTGTAAGAGGAGAGTGAAAAAGCTGCCTTAAAACTCAACATCCAAATAACCAAGATCATGATATCTGGTCCCATCACTCCATGGCAAATAGAAGGGGAAAAAGTGGAAACAGTGACATCTTTCCTTTTCTTAGGCTCCAAAATCACTGTGGATAGTGACTGCAGCCATGAAATTAAAAGACTCTTGCTCCTTGGAAGGAAAGCTATGGTAAACTGAGATAATGTATTAAGAAAAACAGAGACATCTGTTTTCAGAGAAAGGTCTGTATAGGCAAAGCTATGGTTTTTCCAGTAGTCATGTATGGAAGTGAGAAGAAGACTGAGTGCTGAAGAAGTTATGGTTTTGAACTATGGTGCTGGAAAAGACTCTTGAGAGTCTCTTGGACTACAAGGAGATCAAACCCATCAATTGCAAAAGAAATCAACCCTGGATATTCACTGGACTGATGGTGAAGCTCTAATACTTTTGCCACCTGATGGGAAGAGCTGACTCATTAGAAAATATCCTGATGTTGGGAAAGATAGAGGCAAAAGTAGAAGAGGGAGGCAGAGCATGAGATGATTAGATAGCTCACCTACTCGATGGACATAAATTTGAGCAAGTTCAGCGGACAGTGAAGGACAGGGGAGCCTAGCATGCTGCAGTCCGTGAGGTCACAAAGAGTCAGACACAACTTTGGGACTGATCAACAATGACGAGGTAACTAAACTCTATCCGTTAAATAAAATAAAGGAAGGTGGATGTCCTGAAATAGCAATTGTTAGTTGATGTGTTTATGTCTTTTTTCTGCTGTAACAAATAACTGGTTTTAGCAACTTAAAACAGCACAGTTTTTTAGTAACTCAAACAGGATTTAATTAAAATGGCTCATGAACAGATCCTCAGAGCCACATTCCTGGATGACATTTCTCATATGTCCAAGTATTATAACCTCCTGGAATAGAGGACTGGGGGAGCAAGGATTAGGGTAACCCATAGCAAGCAGTGGAATCACAGTTACTTGGGTTCTCACTGTAGAATGGAATAGAGTGGAAAGTTAAATGTTGTCACCATAGCAACAAAGCGATTATAAAGATGATGGAATCATCAGCCTTCTTAATATGGTTCTGGTGAGCATACATAGGGAAACTTAAAGGCAATGGGCTTCCAGTGAACAAACTTGGAAAATTGGAAGATCTCAAAGCTTTGAAAGAATGTTTTGTCTCCTAAAGTTTCAGGGTTCATCCTGTAATAGGACTATGGATAGGACTATGGATCAACCCCAGGACACATTACAGGGTTGTAGATGGAAGTCTTGGTAAGCCTCTTACACTAAGATAAAGACACTACTAGGGAAGAGCTGGGACCCTGAAAAATAGAATAGAGACTTTGGGACTGACCTTGGCCAGATGAAAATGTCTTGAACTTCTCCTAAATTCCCTTTGACTACTGAGGGACTTCTATAAAAGCTTTTCAGTGACTACACTTTAGGCATTAGCCTCCCAAACTGATGTCAGTGCTCTTCAGCTGCAGTCCCTATGACCTCTTACTATGTTCAGGGCAGTTACACGTTTTAAATAGAAGGGCTGGAAGGATTAAATAGAAGGGTTCCTTAGAGTTGAGATGGTCTGTAGACCAAAAATTCATAAGACCTCAGCAGTCCATATGAACAGGAGCCTGGGCAGCATGTGGCAGTGGATTCTAGGGTGCTGGAACAAGGGGTTTGAACAAGGGCAAGGGAGATGAGATATACAGCTCAGATGGCCAAATGCATTGCTATGGGCTTACCACCAAAGAGCCAGGATCTGATGTGCCGGTTCAAGAAGTGGAACCCTGAGAGACTTACTCTCTGCAGGCCTACCAAATCTAAGCATAATCTCAGTAATGCCCTAGATTTTAAAAACTGGAAGAACTGAAATTTCCCTGAAACACTGGAGAGGTATGAGTCTAAAGATTTGGAGAAATTGGAATGTTGGAATGCTGTATTATTTGCAACCCACTAAGCCAGTCTTGACTGTACTCCCTGGTAAAACCTGAAGGACATTCTCTTCACCAGGAGATTAATTGCATGTGTCTTCGACAATAAAAGGACATTTTTAGTTTTTAAACATAAAATTTTATAACTGTAAAAATTCCTTCCTGAGTCCTCTTGTAAAATATTCAAATAGTGTTTGTTATGGCATTTCTCAAAGCAAGCTGTGAAAATAATATTATAATGCATGGGAATTATTTAGAATAACAGATAAGATTTAGAATTGATGTTCATAAGTTATGATACAAGCCAGCAGCCTTATATAAAAATAAGATGTCATTATTGTAATGTTATCCTCAAAAATAGATCCTTGGTAATGTCTTTTGACAGGATGAACTTCAACAGTTCAGATTCCAAAAGCCATATATATTTAGATTTGGTCACTATAAATGAAAAGATTACTGTGAAAGCTCTGCTCTCTTCTTTTTACTTAATATAAAAATGTTGAACAGTTGTATATCAATTTACTTTCCAAAAGTAATTTTAATATATATTATTCATATGTTATACCACCTTTGTTTGCACATGAATAAGCATATAGTTATAATTAATGAATATTCATAATGGAAGTCCTTATGCATCCATCACTCAGGTCAAGAAATAGTATACTGCCAGCCTCCTAAGCCTCCTTGTTGGCCCGAATTGATTACAGTCATAACCTTTTCCTCAAAGTTAACCACTCTCCTAAATTTACCTTCTATTATTTCAGGGCTTGCTAGTTATGTATGCAAGTTTTTTTGTTGTTCAGTCACTCACCCATGTCTGACTCTTTGTGACCCCAGGGACTGCAGCACACCAGGCTTCCCTGTCTGCTATCTCCCTGAGTTTACTCAAGCTCATGTCCATTGAGCCGATGATGCCATCCAACCATCTCATCTTCTGTCGCCCCCTTCTCCTCCTGTCCTCAATCTTTGCCAGCATCAAGGTCTTTTCCAATGAGTCCGCTTTTCCCAGCAGGTGGCCAGCGTATTGGAGCTTCAGCTTCAAAATCAGTCCTTCCAATGAATATTCAGGGTTGATTTCCTTTAGGACTGACTGGTTTGCTCTGCTTGCTAGCCAAGGGACTCTCAAGAGTCTTCTCCAGTACCACAGTTCAAAAGCATCCTTTCTAAAACTGATGCAATTTTAGGCAGTCTAATTTAGTCTGATTTTGCACTTTTTTTCTGTACAATTGACGTTTTTAAAATATTAAGCTAAGAAATATTGCAAGTGTAGTAACAATGAAAGGAATATGTCCCACAATTAAATAAATTTAAATAGAGACTAATTTTGTTAAGTACAATGTACATAACAAGTACTTAAATATTTTGGCTAAGTAGGAGAGTATTTTTAATTTTCGAAGTGCATACTAAAATATTTGCAGGTGTAGTAGCAAGATGTCATTAATTTACTATGAAATATATATATTTATATATAAATAAATGCTTATTAAATATATACTTACATATTTTATATCTCATATATACATATTTATATTTTATTTTCACAAATCACAGTAGGGGAATAAAAGGTTTTAGAGTAAATCTTTGTCATCTTTGCCAACAACTATTTTCTGCCTAAAACAGAGCCTCTGTTTTGCGGCTGCACCCTCATGGGGACTGAGGGAATGGCTGTCGGGCACCAAATGAGTCTGTGACCTCAGACATCAGTTGTGAATTGCATTATCTGGAGGCAATGGCACTCCACTCCAGTGTTCTTGCTTGGAGAATCCCAGGGAGGAGGGAGTCTGGTGAGCTGCCATCTATGGGGTTGCACAGAGTCGGACACGACTGAAGCGACTTAGCAGCAGCAGCAATACATTGAACCATAACAGTGGACGTGCACAGCACAGTCTATTATAAAGTGAAAGTTGAATATAGGGACAAGGTCTGAGCAGATCCAGGAGACGGCATGATCAAGTGGCTCAGACCCCCAGGGTGCCTGTCCCTCTCACTCAGCTCCCTTGTCCTCTGTCCACACCTGTGCCTTCCTGATGGGTTCCCTCTGGCTGGTGAAAGGAAGAAGGAAAAGCAAGAGCCTGGTTACAGGTTTATCTTCCATATGCCAGGGCAAACCAGCCACTAGGTTATCCTCTCACTGGGGGCGGGGTGCAGTGGTGGGGGAAATTCTCCCAGCAGGCGGAATCTAGGGTGGTGCATCTGTTAGCCACTTGGCATTCGAGGAGAGATGGTCTAAGGTGCAAATATACATTTACTCACAGACAGGAGCAAACACACTGACTTGCTGCTCATGGATAGCAACAAACTGGCCTATGGTCAAGAAAGATTTCTGGGGAAAAGAGATACGGATGCTCCTCTCAAAGTGGAACAGGATACAAAGTTACTCATGTCAGGTAGATGTGTACCTGGTTGCCAGGTAAGAGACCCTCCATAATCAAGTGGACAAGACAGGTCTTTGTCTAGATGTCAGCCTCTTTTCTCAGCCACCTTGGAATCTACCTAACTAGATCTACATACCATGTGGTCATTGAGCGGGAATTGAGGCTGTAATGGTTTTTCCATTATCTGGTTACTGCTATGCTGAATGTCTGGTCTTCTCAGACCAAACACTGATGCTGATCCTCTGTGCTACCATTTACCCAGAGGCAAGCTGACTACCTACTTCAGATTAGTTCTGCTCCACTACTCCCATCATGTAGAGTACATCACTTTATCCTTATTTCACAAGGAATTTGTCTTCTCATCTGTAAGTTTCTGATGGCATTACCATTTGCGGAATAACAGAATGTTTGCTTTATTCACGGCCATGGTGTCCCATGCGACATCATTTTTGACCAGGGAGTACATTTTATGGTAAGGAAGTAAGCCTGTTCTTGTGAAATGCATTGGATTTAAGCCTTGTAGTACCTGGATTAATAGAATGGTGAAGAGCCTGATAAAAACTAATTTTGGGTGCCAGCTGAAATAGAGTATCTTGGACAATTGAGGAGTTGTCCTGTAGGATGAGATTCTTGCCTTAAACTAAAAAGCCAGTATATGATGCTTTCTCCAGTCAGAATGCATCGAGGCAAAGGAAGAAGTGGAAGTGGCCCCTCTTGCTATTATCACCTGTAATTCACTTGATTTTTGTGTTGTTTTGTTTGAATCCCCATAAATGGTGAATTTGGAGGTCTAGTGCCCAATAGGAGGAATGCTTTCATAAGAAAACATAGTCATAGTTCTGATGAGCTAAAAAATGAGACTACCCCATGACCATTTTGGGTTTTTAATGTCGATGAACCAACAGAGATATGAGTCACTGTATCTGTCGGGGTAACTGATTGTAGTTTCAAGGAGAAACTGTACCTCTGCTACAGAGTATGGACAAAGACGATTGTGTCTGGAACCTAAGAGAATGACTGGAGTGTCTCTTAATATTCCATGGCCCAGTAGTAGAGGGCAGTGGAAAATCAGGGCAGTCTGATGAATGATAGTCATTGAGTACACTTCTTTCCTTAAAAAACTGCATTCAGATGAGGTCCTAATAGAAGGTGAGTGAAGCATGGCATGGATGATTAAAAAGATAAAAGGCAATCATAATTACCAATTTAGGTGTTGACTCCTGCCACAAAGGTAGGGAATATAATTATTTCTTTTCCCTTCCCCTCACCCTCTTGTCTTATACAAAGAATGCTAGTAATACTAATATTTTATATTTCAGATGGAAATGTGACTAAATTAGCATCACTTTGAGATATTAGGGGAACTAAACAAAATGTGTATTCTTGTGTTCAGTTCAGTTCAGTTGCTCAGTCATGTCCAACTGTTTGTGACCCCATGAATTGCAGCACGCCAGGCCTCCCTGTCCACCACCAACTCCCAGAGTTCACTCAAACTCATGTCCATTGAGTCGGTGATGCCATCCAGCCATCTCATCCTCTGTCAACCCCTTGTCCTCCTTTCCCCAATCCCTCCCAGCATCAGAGTCTTTTCCAGTGAGTCAACTCTTCACATGAGGTGGCCAGGGTATTGGAGTTTCAGCTTTAGCATCATTCCTTCCAAAGAACACCCAGGGCTGATCTCCTTCAGAATGGACTTGTTGGATCTCCTTACAGTTCAAGAGACTCTCAAGAGTCTTCTCCAACATCACAGTTCAAAAGCATCAATTCTTCAGCACTCAGCCTTCTTCACAGTCCAACTCTCACATCCATATATGACCACTGGAAAAACCATAGCCTTGACTACAAAGACCTTTGTTAGCAAAGTAATGTCTCTGCTTTTGAAAATGCTATTTAGGTTGGTCATAACTTTCCTTCCAAGGAATAAGTATCTTTAATTTCATGGCTGCAATCACCATCTGCAGTGATTTGGGAGCTCCCAAAAAATAAAGTCTGACACTGTTTCCCCATCTATTTCCGATGAAGTGATGGGACCAGATGCCATGATCTTCATTTTCTGAATGTTGAGCTTTAAGCCAACTTTTTCACTCTCCTCTTTCACTTTCATCAAGAGGCTCTTTAGTTTCCTCTTCACTTTCTGCCATAAGGGTGGTGTCATCTGTGTATCTGAAGTTATTGATATTTCTCCTGGCAATCTTGATTCCAGCTTGTGCTTCTTCCAGCCCAGCATTTCTCATGATGTCATGATGCATTCTGCATATAAGTTAAATAAGCAGGGTGACAATATACAGCCTTGATGCACTCCTTTTCCTGTTTGGAACCAGTCTGTTGTTCCATGTCCAGTTCTAACTGTTGCTTCCTGGCCTGCATATAGGTTTCTCAAGAGGCAGGTCAGGTGGTCTGGTATTCCATCTCTCTCAGAGTTTTCCACAGTTTATTGTGATCCACACAGTCAAAGGCTTTGGCATAGTCAATAAAGCAGAAGTAGATGTTTTTCTGGAACTCTCTTGCTTTTTCCATGATCCAGCAGATGTTGGCAATTTGATCTCTGGTTCCTCTGCCTTTTCTAAAACCAGTTTGAACATCAAGTAGTTCATGGTTCACGTATTGCTGAAGTCTGGCTTGGAGAATTTTGAGCATTACTTTACTAGCATGTGAGATTCCTTGTGTTAAGAGACACAGACGTTTCACCCATTTGAAGAATAAGAACTGACCAAGATGGTGAAGAGCTGGACTCTTCAATCCATTTGTCATTTGCCATTTCAGAACTGTCTATCCTTCCCCACCCTTCCCTGTGCCACGAGAAGCTTATCTATAAGAATTACATAAACAAAGGACTGTTTAACCTTTAGCTTCCAAATAAGTTTGACCAGTGGGAAACCAGTAAGTGAACTGAGAACTTCCATATGTTCAAGCTGGATTTAGAAAGGGCAGAGGTATCAGAGATAAAATTGCCAACATCTGTTGGATCACAGAGAGAGCAAGGGAATCCTGGAAAAACATCTACTTTGGCTTCATTGACTATGCCTTTAACTGTGTGGATCACAACAGACTGTGGAAAATTCTTAAAGATATTGGAATACCAGACCACCTTACCTGTTTCCTGAGAAAGCTGCATACAGTCAATGCTAAAGGAAATCAGTCTTGAATATTCATTGGAAGAACTGATGCTGAAGCCCCAATACTTTGTCCACTTGATGCAAAGAACTGACTCATTGGAAAAGACCCTGCTGCTGGGAAAGATTAAAAGCAAAAGGAGAAGGAGGAGGCAGAGGATGAGATGGTTATTAGATAGCATCACTAACTCAATGGACATGAATCTGTAGAAACTCTGGGAGACAGTGAAGAACAGAGAAACCTGGCATGCTGTAGTCCATGGAATCATGAATAGATGGGTGTAAGGACAATGGAGAATCCCGACTGGAGATTGAGGAGAAGTGGAAAGTAAGTTCATGATATTTATTCCTCCAGTTGTTTCCATGCAGGAGGGAGCTATCTTGTTCCCTTTACTACTTTTCTTGACAGTGGGTCTGCCTGCCTGACTCTTTGTGAATGCTAGTAATCTCTTTCTCTACTAGGGATCTAGACTTGACTGCAGTGTCGTTGGACAAATCATGTCATAATCCAGAGCATTCATGCTTTCCCGACACCCTGCCCTTGCCTTTGTAAATGGCCATTTTATAAATCCTCCTCACATCACCCTAGTTTGGTGCCATCTACTTATTGCTGGCTTCTTGCAATGAGTGATATCACAGTATGTTTGTATACTGATGAGTGTGATTTGGTAGAGAAGGAAAACTTGATGATGAAGAAGAGAAAAAAGCTACTGGCAAGAGAGAAGATTGTAGATCAGCATGGAAGAGAAGCAGCGACAAGCTTGGCCTTACTAAGGAGCAGGGAAATTTTATCCATTGGCCTTACTAAGGAGCAGGGAAATTGTATCCGTTGTAGCGGGCTAAGAGTGGGCTTCCCAGGTGGCTCAGTGGTAAAGAATCTGCCTGCCAATACAAGAGGTGCAAAAGATGGGGGTTCAGTCCCTGTGTCAGGAAGATCCCCTGGAGTAAGAAATGGCAACCCACTCCAGTATTCTTGGCTGGAAAATTCCATGAACAAAGGAACCTGGTGGGCTACCATTCATGGGGTCGCAAAGGGTTGGACATAACTGAATGGCAAAGCACACACACAGAAGGATGAAGAACAGCATTTGTGAGTAGAAGGGTAGGTAAGTTGATGGATTTGTTGTTGGGCAGGGTATAGAAGCTGTCTTTTGGTTGTTTCTAATCTCTCAGTGAATTCATAAATCTTAAGTTTATTCACAAAGACTTCTTACACAAGACAAAAAGCAAACATTAACCATACAGGAAAAGTAATAACTTGAACATCATTAAAATTAGACTGGGAGAAAACTCTTAAATATATATATATATAAACTTTAAAGGATATATATCTAG
Source organism: Aepyceros melampus (assembly GCA_006408695.1). Taxonomy (NCBI): domain Eukaryota; kingdom Metazoa; phylum Chordata; class Mammalia; order Artiodactyla; family Bovidae; genus Aepyceros; species Aepyceros melampus. Next base: position 232,453 of record SJXQ01006934.1, on the reverse strand, counting down.
ATATATGAAATAAGAAAAACACAAATGACTCATTGAAAAATGGACAGAATTCTTGAACCGGTACTTGACAGAAAATGATATTTAAATGGGTAAATACACATGGGAAAGTGCTCAATATTATTATTTTTCAAAGAAGTGCAAATTAAAATCACAGTGAAATACCACTACACTCAAATAATGATGGCTAAAATTTAAAAATGATAATAAGTGTCAGTGGAGAGTTGAGTTCAACCTGGTAGAGTTTAGCCAGTTGAGTGAGTATTACAGAAGGATAGAGGTAGGTGAATTCAGGATATGGACCAGAAAGTGACTGTAGCAACCTCATGGAGTCTATGCAAGTAAGGTGGGTCGTGAGCACATGAGGGGGTTGATGGAGCATGAACAGGTCAGCAGTGGGACTTCCTGCGCCTAAAAAATGTTTGGAGTCTTAACACACTGCTTGTACTAGGTATTAAGAAATCTTCATCTCCTCATCCTGTCTCCATGAACTGCACCTCAGGAAGACGATATCTTTAGTCCAGTGTTTCCAGGATGTGTAGGAGGAGATATCCACAAAATGTTTTCTAGCTGTTGAGGATACTTCTGTTCCTGTTGAGTAGATGTCTGCCTTTGCGATAGGTAGTCAGAGAGTCAGTGTAAACACAACACTAATCTTATTGTGCGATCACATATCTATGTAAGTTAAAGATACTCCCTTTGCAGGAAAGCAGGTGCACGGGAGCTTCACTTCATGATGAAAGTGTGACAAGCTAATGGGAGGTGACTCTTGGAACGGTGAACTGCCTTCAGCACTCATTCTTTATTACATAAACATTCACCTGATGTTAAAAAGTGAATGAATAATTTATATAATAAAGAAAGAGCTACTTTAATTATTGTTCTGAAAAGAGTCTCATGGTTGTTAGACAAGCTGCCAGACTAACATATTGGCTTTTAAATTATTTCACCCATTCAGCCAGGAAAATGGTTTTATGTGGCTTTTTTTTTTCTTTAATACAATAAAGAATGAAAGATAGCCAGCCTGCTCATGAATACATAATGAACAGTGACTAGTAGAGATGGGTCTGGTACCACCTCAAAGAGTAAATCAGCTATAAACTATCCCCAAGTTAATTTTCTGCTCAATAAGGTGCCACAGTTGTGTCTGAGGCCACATAGAAAGACTCTCATTCTCTGGGAAAGCTTGTTCCCCGGGCAACCCATAGGGCAGGTGCAAATGGCGCTGTCTCATCCGGTGTCTCCTGTGGAGGGCAGGTGCCCTGGCTGCAGCATTTTGATTATTTTCTGATTTCTTGAGTTATTTTGCTCTCTCCCTCTAAAACATTGTGTGTGTGTGTGTGTGTCTGTATGTTTAGCAGTGCTGCAGAAGCTCGTTTTCTGCATTTGTCTTGTTGTTTAATCACTACGTTGTGTCCAACTCTTTGTGACCCCATGGACTGTAGCCCACCAGGCTCCTCTGTCTGCGGGATTTTACAGGCAAGAATACTGGAGTGGGCTGCCATTTCCTTCTCCAGGGGATCGTCCCAACCCAGGGATCAAACCCACATCTCCTGCATTGGCAGGAAGATTGTTTACCACTGAGCCGTGAGGGAAGTTCATCATCTCTTATGAATACAGTTTTAAAGAAGAGAAAAGAAAAAACATTTTTCTCGCTGTGATAAGTACTCCTAGGATTAACTCTCAACGTCTTCCCTACATACCATATAGCAGTGTTAACTGTAGTCATCATGTTGAGTGATGACTCAATATTACCTCCCTAATAATTATTTATCTTATAACTGGAAGTTTGTACCATTTGACCACCTTCCTCTAACCTTTCTCCCCATACTCTCATTTTCTATTTTTTTTTTTTTTGCAGATTCCACATATAAGTGAGGTCATACAATATTTGTCTTGCATGGACTTACAATATTTGTCTTGCATGGACTTAAGTCTCTGTTGGACTTATTTCACTTAACATAATGCCTTTACATTCCAAATGTGCTGTCACAAATGGTAGGATTTCCTCATTTTTTATGGTTGAGTAATACTTCATTTTATGTATAATCAAAACTTCTTTATCCATTCATCCATCCATGGACACTTAGCGGTGTTTCCATTTGTTGGATGTGGTAAATAATGCTGCTATGAATATGGGGATGTAGATATCTTTTCACATTAGTGGGTTTTTTTTTCCCTTTGGATACATTCCCAGAAGTGGAAGTATTTACTAAGTCATATGATAGTTCTATTTTTACTTTTTTGAGAAATATCCATACTGTTTTCTATAGTGGATCCACCAATTTACATTCCCAATTAAAGTACACAAGGGTTCTCTTTTCTATACTTCCTTCCTAGAATTTGTTATCTCTTGTCTTTTTAATGATGGCCATTCCAATGCATGTGAGGTGATATGTGGTTTTATACATTGTGAGGTGGTATTGTGGTTTTATACATTGTGAGGTGGTATTGTGGTTTTATACATTGTGAGGTGATATGTGGTTTTATACATTGTGAGGTGGTATGTGGTTTTATACATTGTGAGGTGGTATTGTGGTTTTATACATTGTGAGGTTCATGTGCTGTGCTGTGCTCAGTCGCTCAGTCATGTCCGACTCTTTGCAACCTCATGGACTGTAGCCCACCAGGCTTCTCTGTCTATGGGGATTCTTCAGGCAAGAATACTGGAGTGGGTAGCCTTTCCCTTTTCCAGGGGATCTTCCCAACCCAGGGATGGAACTCAAGTCTCCCGCATCGCAGGCAGATTCATTACCGTCTGAGTCACTCATCATATGTTATGCAGCAATACAAAATTAATACAAAGATATTTTCAACCATATACGTTTTCAGAGAGCATTCTACACCGTGCCATATTTTGAAGGAAGCACTAAAGAGAGTAATCCCTTTGAGTCAAAACAGAAATCTCCAGATAGAAGAGAGTAAACCGAGGGTCAACAGGGATGAGCACCGAGCCTCTTGTTGCCCGCGATGTAGATGAAGGTTAATATAGTGTTATTGAGTTAGCCTGTTCCGTACAAGTCTAAATTATCTCAGGAAAACCCAGGGAATGAAAGGGCTTGGTGGTGGCGTATCGGCCTGTCTTCTTTTCCCTTGCATTCCTATACACTAATAATGAGAAAGTAGAAAAAGAAATTAAGGAATCAATTCCATTCACCATTGCAATGAAAAGAATAAAATACTTAGGAATATACCTACCAAAGGAAACTAAAGACCTATATATAGAAAATTATAAAACACTGATGAAAGAAATCAAAGAGGACACTAATAGATGGAGAAACATACCATGTTCATGGATCGGAAGAATCAATATAGTGAAAATGAGTATACTACCCAAAGCAATCTACAGATTCAATGCAATTCCTATCAAGATACCAGCGGTATCGGCCTGTCTTCTTAAATGCTCACTTGGTCAAGAGGGTAGGGATAGGAAAGCAGAGGAAAAAGCCACCCAGGACTTTAGCTGAGGAGGTAGAATGAAGACACGGTCACTCAGTCAGCAAAAGTGAGGAAAGGAGCAAAGACAGAACAACTAAGCTTATTATATAGTAAAAATAAGATGGAGGAAAGAAATCCATGTATATATCGGCCATTGTAATAAATGAGAAGTGTTGACTCTCCCATCGAAAGACAGTCAGATTAGGTTAAAAATCCAGTACTTCTTTCATTTGTAATATATTTAAAACAAAATGATAGAGAAGTGTAAGATTAAACAAAGATATATAAAACAAATGCATACTCAAAGAAAACTGAAACAAACCTTATGTCATAAAAGCACTTTCAAACCCAAAGGCATTTGGTGAGACACAGAGGGATGTTCAGTTCAGTTCAGTTCAGTTGCTCAGTCGTGTCCGACTCTTTGCGACCCCATGAATGGCAGCACACCAGGCCTCCCTGTCCATCACCAACTCCCGGAGTTCACCCAGACTCACGTCCATCGAGTCAGTGATGCCATCCAGCCATCTCATCCTCTGTCGTCCCCTTCTCCTCCTGCCCCCAGTCTCTCCTAGCATCAGAGTCTTTTCCAACGAGAGAGATGTTATATGCTGATAAACGTCACAGTCCACAAAGAATATAAAATGACCACAAAACTGAATCATCAAATAATTGCACAAGCAAAAATTCTTCAAAATACAAAGATGTAAAGATGGAAACAAAACGATATCTCTTAATATGTGTGCCTTTGAATTTAAGGAATCGAAGAGGGGAAGAATTTAAATTTTACAAAAAAGATGTATATCTACATGTTCATAATTATTGAAGAGATAAGAACATAGGATTAGATGTGGGACTTTGTACAGCAAAATAAATTATACTTTAATTTTCATGCTCATGTTTCATGCTGACTCTTTTAGACTAATTGTGTACTTGGACAAATAAAGCTTAATAAATTTTAAAATTTTGAAATTTTATAGACTCTATTATTTAAACATGGAGAAGGCAATGGTACCCCACTCCAGTACTCTTGCCTGGAAAATCCCATGGACGGAGGAGCCTGGTGGGCTGCAGTNACTGCTGAGTTTTCCAAATTTGCTGGCATATTGAGTGCAGCACTTTCACAGCATTATCTTTCAGGATTTGAAACATCTCAACTGGAATTCCATCACCTCCACTAGCTTTGTTCATAGTGATGCTTTCTAAGGCCCACTTGACTTCACATTCCAGGATGTCTGGCTCTAGATGAGTGATTTACACCATCATGGTGTTCTGGGTTGTGAAGATCTTTTTTGTATAGTATTTTTAGATTTTTTGTACAGAATTTTTAGATTCACTTTAATTATAAAATTTTGGTTAGAAAGTAATAATGTAGAAAATTGGGAATGGATGAAAATATATAATTCATTTAGTTAAAATTAGCTGTAATTTAACTACTTTTTCTTGTCTTTCTATGTGTGGGTGTCTATATCCTATTCTTCCAACACAGGAGTCTGAGTGTATTGTATATAACAGTTGATTTTTGCTTTATTTACTGCTGTTTAATTTGAAAGCAGCTTCCCATGTCATTTCTCATCACTTTGTAATTGTTGCTCAGTCATTAGGTTGTGTCCTGACTCTTGTGACTCCATGCACTTACATGATATTAATGGCTGTTCTCAAAATTTTTATTCACTTCTTTTATAGACAGAATTTTATTATCACAGATCCTTAATTGTATATTGTGTATAGTTTTTACAAATGTAAAAGAATGAGATGTATTTTACTTTAAATGGATAGAATCACATTTATTTTACAAAAAGGTAACTTCTTCTAGAAGGGCAATTTTTAGATACATTCTTAATTAGGAAATATAACCAAGTCACAGAGAACATGGTTGGATTAATTATCACAATATTTTTAAATAGATTTAGCCTCCTGTTATTGAAATTGTTTATAAGTTTAATTGAAAAAACTTTTAAATGAAATATTCTAACGAATGTATTTTGTATAAAAAATGTACTTAGCCTCAGGGACAATCATCCGTGAAAGATAGCTATAAACTACATCTCTGAACATTACTTGCAAGATTTTATCCCTTTTAGAAGACAGACTTGTGCAGAAACTCAACTTTAGCTTTTAAAAGATGGAGAAGAAATATGGATTTAACAGAAAATTTATGATCACAGAAAAATGTTATGGCTGCCTGTGGTTTGCAGCACAGCAGACTGCTGAGTCCCTGCTCCAGGCCAGCCCAGCCTGCAGGCCGCCTGGGCCACGGGTTTGCAACCAGAGCTGACCAAGTTTACCCTGTTTCCATGGGTGAAAGCTCAGGGTGCTGTCACTTCTGCTGTTTCACATTCCAGTCCCCCTTCCCCCCTGCCCTTCATACAGGATAGACTGACAGGAGAGACTTCAGAGACTCTGCCTTGCCCTGGGATGCTGGAGGGGCTGGTGACAATCCAGAGGAGTGGAGAGGAATTTAATATATTATGCAATGGCTGTTGACCAAAGAGAGATAGGAGAGGAGGAGCCTGTGGATAAACTGCTTGCCTTTTTTTTATTTAAACAGGAAGGAAACCCAACTTTATTCTTATGTATGTTAGAGCTCACAAAAAAGCTTTTGTATTAATGTCACAAAGGAAAAGGGGAGAAGAAGTTTGTTTAGGATGAAGAAATTGATTTCTAAGGGAATAAACAGGAGATAGAATAGCTTGTGATAACCACTGCTTATGGTTATCATCAGTGGTATTTTCCATCTTTTTCAAGGCTATAAAGACTCTCTCAGACCAGACAGTCCTTCTCTTACCTGCAGACAAGTCTAAGATGCAGGAGTCTGTCCTCATGTGGAGGTGGGTGGAGGCCCGCACAGCCTGCATGTCCATAGTGGAGCCACTGCGGGCTCCCTCATGCTTGCGCCCCTTTTCCTGCCTCATTCTCCCTTCCTCAAGATTACAGCCCACTGCCTCCACCCCAACCAGGAAAATTTGCATGCAGTTTGTAGTCTCTCATCTTTTTATGGTAAATGCATAAACAAGTAGTTTCCTTCTCAAAGTACTTTTGCCAATACTTTCCCTCCAGTTTTTAAATACTGTTGAAGATGAAAACCTTCAACTATAGATTTCCAAGACTTTTAAACCATTTAGTAGGATTCATGGTAATATTTTTTTCTGTTTTTTTTTGCTTATAGGATTCTGAGGCCAGCCTTATTTTCCTTTTCTCTAAGTTTTTTCGGGTCTCCCAATGACCTTTATATCACAAGCCGTAAAAAATTTTCAGTTATAGGATGAAAATCTCAAAATCACTGCACACTGTTTTGGACCACAAAGCCTAATTCCCTCTTCCTGCCTCTAGTGATCGTAAATTGGCTTTTGGGTTAGCCCTCTGGTGGCTCAGAGGTTAAAGCATCTGCCTGGAATGCGGGAGACCAGGGTTTGATCCCTGGGTCGGGAAGATCCCCTGGAGAAGGAAATGGCAACCCACTCCAGTACTCTTGCCTAGAGAATCCCATGGAGGGAGGGACTGAGCGACTTCACTTTCACTTTCGACTTCACTTTGAGTGACACTGGCTTCTAGGGTACACGCTGTCATGGATCCAATCCCATCACGTTGTCACTCCCTTGCCGGTTAATCTCAGCTAAAGGTCAGAGATACAGCAGAGAGAATGCAGGTGACCATGGGTGTGCCACAACGATATCAGTAAGAGAACGCTTTATAGAGTTATAACTAGATTTATTGAAAGCTTGATTTATTGAGAGTATGAATGCATCCTACTTTACCCAGTTGATTTATTTCTGAGTGAATTCTGGAGAGGCATCTCAAACATTTTACTCAGATACCTTTTATTTTCATGGTGTTGCTGATAATTTTGGGGAACAACCATCAAACTAGGCTCCTTTTCCTTAATAGTCTACATATTTACTTTTTATCTCTGCTTTCCTCTGATAGTTTAGGCTATCATTAATTATCTCAACCTTGTTGTTGTTCAGTCGCTCAGTCATGTCTGACTCTTTGTGACCCTATGGACTGCAGCATGCCAGGTTTTCCTGTCCTTCACCGTCTCCTGGAGCTTGTTCAGACTCATGTCCATTGAGTCAATGTTGCCATCCAACCGTCTGATCCTTGTCGTGCCCTTCTTCTGCCTCAAACTTTCCCAGCATCAGGGTCTTTTCCATTGAGTGGGCTCTTCGCATTAGGTGGCCAAAGTATTGGAGCTTCAGTATTAGTCCCTCCAAGGAACATTCAGGATTGATTTCCTTTAGGTTGACTGGTTTGATCTCCTTGCAGTCCAAGGCACTCTAAAGAGTCTTCTCCAACATGGCAATTCAAAAACATCAATTTTTTTTGGCACTCAGCCTTCTTTATGGTCCAACTCTCACATCTATTCATGACTACTGGATTCTCAACTTTAGACTCTAGTTATTATCTGCTGACTAGTCTTCCTACCAGTCTCACCAGCTTTCCATCTCTGGGGCATCATGCCATCATGACCTCTTTTGGAATGGAATCTGTTCATGCACTCTCTGTTTCAATCTTTCAGATGTTCCCTTGGCTTCTGTCCTAACTCACCAGCAGAGTATATGAGGCTCTCATGCATTCATTTCTGCTACTCTCTAGCTTTCTCTTTCACTGCTCAACTAGAAAGATTTTCATATTTCTGCTGCACTTCATTACTTATTATTTACCCAGTGAGCTCTGCTTTTACCTACACTATTCTTTCTCTCCTGTTTTCCTCTTTTCAGTAATGCCCACACTTCCTTCAAGAGCTAGGCTCAGCATCTTCTCAGAGGAGTTTTCTGCTTCTTAAAGGGGCCAGTTAGCACGTAAGTGAGAGTTAGCTTGGTGAATTGCCATACCCCAGGAACCAGCACTTGTTTCAGCACATCCTGAAACTGGTGTTTTGCCAGTATCTTCAGCAATGGACAGTATCCTCAGAACTGGTGCTGACTAATCAAACTCATGGAGACAAAGCTGTGAGCTCTGGTGGTAATTCGTTAGTTTTATTAGTCAGCTATAACTACAGCTGAGTGTGATGCTACATGTATGAGTCCCTGAGTGAGACAGACTGTAGTTCATGGTTACTAGTGTGTGACATTAGGCAGGGCACCAGACCTCTCTAAATGTTAGTGTATTTGCATGTAGGATTGTGGAAATTATACTTTTTATTTCTGAGAAGTGTGAAGAATTAATGCCCTTTTCTAAATTCTAGTCATTTACGCAGAAGTTAATGAGATTTTCCAAGTTCAAAGACTCCGTCAAGGGCAGACCCAGGTTTGGAACTCAGTAGTATGACTCAAATCCATGTGCATCACCACCTGTCCTAAATAGGTTTCTTAACTACTTCTTTTAACATTAACTTTGTGTAAAGTAATGATTTTTTTTTTGAAATCATAAATTTTGATTCACTAGTCAGATACATGTCTTGTAGCATGTGTGTATTATACATATTATGTATGTAAAGATAATGTACAGAGAGAGTAACATGGAAACATACATTATTGTGTGTAAAGGAGATAGCCAATGGGACTTTGCTGTATGACTCGGGGAACTTAAACCAGGGCTCTGTAACAACCTGGAGGGGTGGGATGCGGAGAGAGGTGGGAGGGAGGGCGCATAGGTATACCTATGGCTGATTTCATGTTGACGTTTGGCAGAAACCAACACAATAGTGTAAAGCAACTATCCTTATTTAAAAATAAATAAATTTTAATAATTGGAAAAATAATTGGTTACAAACAATAGTATCTACTCTAACTTGTTTAATCAGGAATAATTTTTATTAAAGCATGTTAGGTAGCTGCCAGTGTTTCTAGAAGGCCAGGAGAATCAGCCTGGGGGATAATAATGCAGGGTTATTGGTACTAAGAAGCACACAGACAAGAGACATATCCTAAACCACCAAGAAATACTATTTGGCAGAAGCACCATTGTTCCATTACAGCTGCCCCAGAAGTATCTTCACCACCCTCAGTCTTGTCAGGAAATCTGAATTCCCACTCTGAGCTGAAAAAAGAAAATAACATTGTTCATTCCCACAGTGAAATTTTGTGAAGGTTTCTCTGAAAAAAACTTAGGTCACATGCTTACATCACGATTGCAGGAGATTGCAAGAAATGATTTTTGGTTCTCTGACCTCTAGGAGACTGAAATAGGGGTTAACTTAAAACTGCACTGTCTACCACAGTAAAAAAGAAAACAAAAACTTCATTGATTTAGCATCTAAAATCTTTATAGACAGAGTATATGTATTGTATTTGCAAAAAAAAAAAAAAAAATGTTTCCACGGTGTTGGGTATGCAGAGCTCTGATAAGTGGTGATGTGACGTCACTGTTGCTCTTCTGTTGGCCTTCCAGCCTCTTCTCTGACAGGCACCGGCACACCGGTGGCCCAGGTTCACCTTAATATATTCACACCCATAAGTCATAGTCTGTGAGATGGGATGATGTCTTCATGAAGCACATGGACTTTGGAACCCAAGTGCATGGGTTCCAGTCCTGAGTCTCTCATTGCCTGGCTCCTTGAACTTGAACCGTTAACTTCTCGGTTTACTCATCTGTATCATGGAGTTGATGGTGCATTCAGTTCAATTGCTCAGTCATGTCCGACTCTTTGTGACTCCATGAATCGCAGCACGCCAGGCCTCCCTGTCCATCACCAACTCCCAGAGTTCACTCAGACTCACGTCCATCGAGTCTGTGATGCCATCCAGCCATCTCATCCTCTGTTGTCTCCTTCTCCTCCTGCCCCCAATCCCTCCCAGCATCAGAGTCTTTTCCAATGAGTCAACTCTTCGCATGAGGTGGCCAAAGTACTGGAGTCTCAGCTTTAACATCACTCCTTCCAAAGAAATCCCAGGGTTGATCTCCTTCAGAATGGACTGGTTGGATCTCCTTGCAGTCCAAGGGACTCTCAAGAGTCTTCTCCAACACCACAGTTCAAAAGCATAAATTCTTCTGAGGAATCCCTCAGAAGAACAGAGGAGCCATCATGGTCAACAAAAGAGTTAGAAATGCAGTACTTGGATGCAATCTCAAAAAAGACAGAATGATCTCTGTTCATTTCCAAGGCAAACCATTCAATATCACAGTAATCCAAGTCTATGCCGCAACCAGTAATGGTGAAGAAGCTGAAGTTGAATGGTTTTATGAAGACCTACAAGACCTTTTAGAACTAACACCCAAAAAAGATGTCCTTTTCATTATAGGGGACTAGAATGCAAAAGTAGGAAGTCAAGAAACACCTGGAGTAACAGGCAAATTTGGCCCTTGGAATGCAGAATGAAGCAGGGCAAAGGCTAATAGAGTTTTGCCAAGAAAATGCACTGGTCATAGCAAACACCTTCTTCCAGCAACACAAGAGAAGACTCTACACTTGGACATGACCAGATGGTCAACACCAAAATCAGATTGATTATATTCTTTGCCGCCAAAGATGGAGAAGCTCTATACAGTCAACAAAGACAAGACCGGGAGCTGACTGTGGCTCAGATCATGAGCTCCTCATTGCCAAATTCAGACTTAAATTGTACCAGATGGTCAACACCAAAATCAGATTGATTATATTCTTTGCAGCCAAAGATGGAGAAGCTCTATACAGTCAACAAAGACAAGACTGGGAGCTGACTGTGGCTCAGATCATGAACTCCTCATTGCCAAATTCAGACTTAAATTGAAGAAAGTAGGGAAAACCACTAGACCATTCAGGTATGACCTAAATCAAATCCCTTGTGATTATACAGTGGAAGTGAGAAGTAGATTTAAGGGCCTAGATCTGATAGATAGAGTGCCTGATGAACTATGGAATGAGGTTTGTGACTTTGTACATGAGACAGGGATCAAAACCATCCCCATGGAAAAGAAATGCAAAAAAGCAAAATGGCTTTCTGGGGAGGCCTTACAAATAGCTGTGAAAAGAAGAGAAGTGAAACTCAAAGGAGAAAAGGAAAGATATAAGCATCTGAATGCAGAGTTCCAAAGAATAGCAAGAAGAGATAAGAAACCTTTCTTCAGCGATCAATGCAAAGAAATAGAGGGAAAGAACAGAAGGGGAAAGACTAGAGATCTCTTCAAGAAAATTAGAGATACCAAGGGAACATTTCATGCAAAGATGGGCTTGATAAAGGACAGAAATGGTCTGGACCTAACAGAAGCAGAAGATGGTACATTAGGTAGCAGCAAAGACAAATAAGTTGGTATTTTCAAACTATTTAAAATAGTGCTTAAAAATAAGAGGTATGTAAGCATTTTTAGATGAATTACATGCTGTTAATAATGTCTGTTTCAGATCACTAGAGCAATCTGCATCCTCTACCTGTGATCTCATATGCAGGTGATGCATGGTGGCCATTGCTCAGCCACAGTAATTTCTTTCTGGTCATTCATTAGAAGGAGGCAGCTTTTGTTACAGTTTATATGCATTGGCCCTCTGATATACAATTTTACAAATAGGAAATCAAAATGACCTTACTGGAATATTCTCATCCGTTGTGTCCCAGAGGTTTAGTCTGAGGAGTACATCACTCTCTCTGCTGAAGACCAGGGAGAAGCATGTGGATGATCCTTAACTGCTTGATCACGGTGACCATCATTCATTTTCAAAATGTGTTTACTTTTGAGTAACTTGTCATCTGTGCAGTCTCTTGATACAGTCACTCTCTCTGTATAAATCATCATTGCAGGCTTTATCCTGATTGTTCAACTAGCATAAGACTTCATCGATGGCTCCTCATTACTGTTACTGCTGTTATAACTTCCTGTTACAGTAACCTCTTTTGGGAACCTGATTCAATGTGGATTCAAAACAGCCTTACCATTTCCAGTCCCACAAAGCTGATAACACTTAAATCTAAAGCTTCTGCCCACCCTTACCCTTCCATCACCACTGTCTCTCCTGTAGAAAATAGACATGTGTCAACTGAACAGCCAGAGAAGGCAATGGCACCCCACTCCAGTACTGTTGCCTGGAAAATCTGATGGACAGAGGAGCTGTAGTCCATGGGGTCGCATAGAGTCAGATACGACTGAAGCGACTTAGCAGCAGCAGCTGAGCAACACGTATAAGACTCTTCACTCCTTATATTTGCCTTTGAGATCCCTTGAGCTCAGGTCTTTTCAGCATTGTGTTCCTATTTTCTGGCACACTGGCCGACCCATGGTAGATGTTCAATATCTTTTTATAACTAGGATCTTGATAACTAGTACCAGGATCTTTATAACTAGTATATACAGATAAAGCTGTTTTAGAATAAAAGGAAAACATTATTGAGTATTCACTTCAGTGATGGAAAATAAGCTACAATTAATACTTGCCTCAGTAAACAGTTCTTCCCTTTGTACAATATAATGTAGGATTTCATTTGAACACATTCTGGTGGTAGGAGGGAATTGTTTTTCTTTCAAGTTTCTCAGGATGGCATTTTACCAAAGCCTTTGACTGTGTGGATCACAATAAACTGTGGAAAATTCTGAGAGAGATGGGAATACCAGATCACCTGACCTGCCTTTCAATATCTTTTTATAACTAGGATCTTGATAACTAGTACCAGGATCTTTATAACTAGTATATACAGATAAAGCTGTTTTAGAATAAAAGGAAAACATTATTGAGTATTCACTTCAGTGATGGAAAATAAGCTACAATTAATACTTGCCTCAGTAAACAGTTCTTCCCTTTGTACAATATAATGTAGGATTTCATTTGAACACATTCTGGTGGTAGGAGGGAATTGTTTTTCTTTCAAGTTTCTCAGGATGGCATTTTACCAAAGCCTTTGACTGTGTGGATCACAATAAACTGTGGAAAATTGTGAAAAAGATGGGAATACCAGATCACCTGACCTGCCTCTTGAGAAACCTATATGCAGGTCAGGAAGCAACATTAGAACTGGACATGGAACAACAGACTGGTTCCAAATAGGAAAAGGAGTACATCAAGGCTGTATATTGTCACCCTGCTTATTTAACTTACATACAGAGTACATCATGAGAAACGCTGGGCTGGAAGAAGCACATGCTGGAATCAAGATTGCCGGGAGAAATATCAATAACCTCAGATATGCAGATGACACCATCCTTATGGCAGAAAGTGAAGAGGAACTAAAAAGCCTCTTGAAAGTGAAAGAGGAGAGTGAAAAAGTTGGCTTAAAGCTCAGCATTCAGAAAACGAAGATCATGGCATCCGGTCCCATCACTTCATGGGAAATAGATGGGGAAACAGTAGAAACAGTGTCAGACTTTATTTTTTTGGACTCCAGAATCACTGCAGATGGTGACTGCAGCCATGAAATTAAAAGGCCTCTGGAAGCCACCAATCTGTTCTTGCTTCTATGAATTTGGTGTTTGTTTTTAACTTATTTTTTTAGATTTTATGTAAGCGAGATCATATCCTGTTTGTCTTTCTCTGACCTACTTCACAGGGTGTAATGCCCTGAAAGTCCATTAGTGTTGTCACAAATGGCAAGATTTCTTTCTTTTTTATGGCTGAATAATATTCCAGTGTACATTTTCTGTATCCATTCATCCATTGATGGACACTTAAGTTGTGCTTTTGTCTAACCTGTTGTACATAATGCTGCAGTGAGCATGGGGCTGCTCGTGTCTTTTCACAGTAGTGTTGTCATTTCCTCCTGATAAATATCCAGAAGTGGAATTGCTGTATCATATAGCAGTTATGATTTTAACTTTTGGGGGAACATCTACATTTTTCCATAGAGGTTGCATCAACTTAGTTTTCCGCCAATAGTACACAGGATTCCCTTTTCTCCATACTTGCTATTACTTCTCCTCACCAGTACTTGCTATTTGTTGTCTTTTTGATATTAGCCATTCGGCAGCTGTGAGGTGATGTGTTATTGTGATTTTGACTGCATTTCTCTGATGGTTAGTGATGTTGAGCATCTTTTCATGTCCCTGCTGGCTATTTTTATGTCTTCCTTGGAAAATAACTGATTAGGAAAGCTAAGTAAAAAACTGATGTGCTCTGGGCTTCTGAGTGATGGGACCTGTCTTGAGACCAACCATCTCTTTCTGTATTATCTAAAATATCGTCACCAGAGTTAATCTCTCATGAATTTTAAAGGCTGTGGTATATGAGAGAAAGAGAGAGAAGGAAAGGGAGGATCTTTAAGGTAGCCTATTAAAAATGAAAACTTCCACAAGGAGACAAGTAAGTTATAGTTAAAATAGCGACAAAAATCTCTATAGTTTATACAGTTAAAATAGAGAGGAAAACATCAAGAAGAACATTTGAAAGTATAAATAGATCAGGGGCCAGAAGTGGACTTTGCTTGTTTTAAATTTGTTGAGAACCAGCCTTTGTGGGTTTGTAAAGAAAAGAATTGGGGGTAATGACACTGGCCCGTGTCCTCAGCCCTCTCCATGCAGCTCTCGTCCTGTGCTCTAGTCCAGCAAACTTCCTTTGAAGTATTCTCTAAGTGGGAGACTGGTTCTATGTACGATGAAATTGACTCAGAAGTTTTTTCAACTGCCCAAAGAAATTAATACCTTCAGAAGGAGCTTGAGGACACTGTCAGAATTAAAAAGAACTTGGTGAGAAGTTAACAATGAAAAGTCACTTTTGAAACATCAGAAGAGCTAGACTCTGAAAATTTAAAGTGTTCCATTGGAGGTTATTTAAAATGCAAAATTCACTTTAATTTTGAAAGTGAACTGAGGTTCTTCTTCTGTGTTCCTTGTAAAAGTCATTGGTTTGCATCCTACTGAACCCCAAGATACAACAAGGCCAATTTATTTCTTCTCTGCCTTCCTTCCTGTCTCTATTATATCTAAACCCTTAGCACAGTATCTAGTACATAGTTAATTGGTATGAAATAGACATTAAATAAGTACTGAACAATGGTCAGTTTAATTGCCAAACACAGATTGGAGACTGGAAAAAGTAGTATACATTACATAGTCATGTACTTCAGAGATTTAAAAATTCTAAATAACTGGGATTGCTCATGAATTTCTTAAAGATGTCATTGAGGGACTTGCCTGAAGGCATGAGCTCAGAGGGTTGGATTTTGGAAGGCCAAGGATAATATGAGATACAGGAGCAAGCCATCCATGAGGAATTTATTACATTTGCATTTCCACATATAACTTTAGATGGAATCCTAAACGTTAGGCTGACAATTTACAGGAAAAAAAAAAAAAAAACCTCCAAATTTCTCTTTGATCTGCAGGCTCACAAATTTCATTTACTATTGATATTTTACTGTAAAATGTGCTATTGAGTAAAATTCAAGGGTAATTTCACTTATTTACTTGGCAATATGAATTTGGGAGTAAAAATAAGGTCACGTTATATATAAAGTTGCTTAGTCATGTCCGACTCTTTGCGACTCCATGCACCCCATAGAGAGTCCAAGGAATTCTCCAGGCCAGAATACTGGAGTGGGTAGCCTTTCCCTTCTCCAGGGCATCTTCCCAACCCAGGGATCGAACCCAGGTCTCTCACATTGCAGGTAGGTTCTTTACCAGCTGAGCCACAGGGGAAGGCCGTGGTCAAATTAACAGGCACACATCTGTATTTCTCTTTACGGTAGGTTGTGTGAATGGCCCCAAATCCTTTCTTTTCACTCATACACATAGGACATGATGTTAGCAGTCCTGTTATCAGCAGGTGGAGTCCTTGTCCTTAACCCCTTCAGTCTGGGTTGGCCTTGTGACTGACTTTAGCACACGTGCCTCAAGAAGAGGCTTGGAAACTGCTTGCCTATTGGGCCTGTGCTTTGCAGCGCGGGGCTCCCCACGTGAGGACGCCTGGACCCCCCCCCCCCCCCCAGTGGGTGAGGGCAGGACACGCAGCACAGCTGGCCGCTTAGCTCCCCACGCACGCACGATCGGGCCCACGTGAGACGCGCAGCAGAGCATCTTGCCACGCTCGGCCTACCTCGTGAGCGTGGCGAATAGTTGCTTTCAGCGACTCGGGTAGGAATGATTTGTTACGCAGCGATAGAGAGCTACCGCCCTCTGGTCCTGCTGTGCGGGCATCCCACCCTTTCTTAGACTCCTCCTCGCTGGTTCCAGGGGTCCCCAGTGGACACTGCCAGTGTTCTCTGAAGTATAATACTCTCGACCGCCGTGACTCATCTGTGTTCCTCTCTGACGCGGTTCCTTTGGTGCTGGTGGTGTCTCTGGTGTGGTGGTCCGTGCCCAGAGCGGGCAGCGCTTCTGCTGGTGGCACTGCTGGCGTCTCCCAGAGAGGTCCACACTAAGTCATTTGGGGACCTCTGCTGTTTCATAATTAGGGCAAAGGTGGAGGGGGATGATTGGATCAAAATCAGGGGAGATAGCATTTGAGAGCTGGCGGCACCTTAGAGATTTTTCCATCTTCTCATTTTACAAAAGAGGATCCTTGCGCAGAAAGCTTTGTCACTGGCGCAAGGTCCCATGATGTATGAGTGCCGGATCTGGGACTGGAACAGAAGTCCTCTCATTCCAGATCTGGAGATTATTTCCATTCCATTCTCATCAGCTTTGCTTTTCTCACATCATTTAAGACCTTTCAAAAGTGGAATGTAGGTCTGGGGAAAACTTAACCAAGATGATAAATCAATATCTGGGGTATGCTGAATTATCCCTAGGAAATAATTTGATTGTAGTGTGAGACAGGTGCCCATTTTCCCTTTAAAATTTGTGTCATCCTGTTTCAGTGACTGTTGCATTTGAGAAGTGCTTTGGAGATGGAGCTACAACTTAGGCATTTCTGGTGATGTGCGGAGGCCTAAACGTCTTCCCCAGTCAGCCAGGGTGGCAGGCAGTTGGAGAAGGGGGTGCTCTGTGGGAACTTATGCCTCTACGTGCGGGCTCTGCCTTAGTGCAGACACTGATGGCACCATGGAGCACAGCTGGTCCATGGGGGACCCCAGAACCCCCCCACTCCACCCAACATTACTCAGACCTCATGTTAGGGTGAGGCTCAGTTCAGCAGCGAGACGACAGCCACAGTTGCCAGACTGGATCCTGTGTTGTGGGGGTCCTGCTGTACTGTAGCAGTAACAGGCCGTGTACCATGCAAGACATTACACGTGCGAGGATGTTCATGTCCCAGGATCAGCCCTGTCCTGGACCCTGAGGCCCCGCAGCTCTTCTCTGTTCAGGAGACAGGTGGCCCCTTTGAAGTATCCCTTTCCAGCTGACCTTCACGAAGATCACTGAGATCGGCTGTTGTGTGCAAAGCTCAGGATGCAGAAGCAAGGGGCCATAACCGTGGAGGAGAAGCGGGGGGCCGTAACCGTGGAGGAGAAGCGGGGGGCTGTAACCATGGCGGGAGGACACTCGTGTGTTCTCCGGAAGACCTCTGGCCCGCCCGGCACCGGGGCAGCTGGGCCGTCATGTCCAGGCATCACCCATAACGCGCTGCCAGACATAAAGCAGGGGGTGTGAAACGGGGAAACTCGACTCTCCTCCAGCCAGCGCGAGGCCTCCCTGTGATCAAGGATCAGAGAAGGGCTGGCAGAGGCCTGCTGCCCTCCCCACTAGCCAGTCTGTGATCAGACGTGATCAGGAGAGACATCACTTGCTGAGGCAGATGTATTTGTCTTCGATGTATTTTTAAAACATTCCCAAGCCGTTCTTTCTGGACATGGTCTTTTATCTCTGATGTTGGTTAATAGTGCTGCTTCCAGTAAGGGAAAGAAATATGAGGAAAATGATCCGTACATTTACAGTGCAGATCTGGAGACGATTCATTGTGTGGCTGTAGTACAAGGAAAATGAGGGCAGTCTAGTCACAACATTTCAATTTCAAGCTTCCGGTGCGTATTAAAAAGTGATTAAAAGGGATTTAAAAAAATAATGGAAAATACCTTACGGGTCTTGCTTTATTTTTTTATTTTTTTAATTAATTTTTATTTTTTAGTTTGTTTTGCTTTACAATACTGTATTCGTTTTGTTACACATTTGGAAATCAAATTCAAACTCATATCGATGATTCAAGGTAAATTAGAATATGGAACACATGGGCCCCACAAAGCTGTGAATTGAGAATGGGGGCTGACTCACCTCTGTCCTGGTGACGTGTAAACTAGGGAAGCTTTTCTTTCTTGGCTTGATATTCCTTTGCATACATGAATTAACATGTATTTGGTCTTTATTCAGTTCCTAACTGGGGTTATGCTTGAGCTGGTCACTAGGAAGACAGGAGACAGGATCTTAGGGGGTTGGGCATATTTGAGGCTGGGATTAGTAAGAAAGCAGGAGTGTCTAGGAAGAAAGGACAATCCATCCAGGCTCCTTTCCCCATGCCCCTCACTCTGATAAGGACACATGATGAGCCGGGCATCACACGATCCTGCAGCTTTCTCAGACAAGCAAATGGAAAGAGATCAGTTCCCATGGGGATGAGATTTTACAAAAGAAAAGGTAGTTGAGCCTCACAGGCTGCTCAAAGATGAAGATGAATATATCTTTTCTAGAAAAGTGTTTGGAGGCCTAGAGGAATCTTCAGAAAGTGGCTTGCTTTCTGTTGTAGCTGACGAGTGGACAAGAAAATGTGGAGTCTAGCTCTATTGCCAGGGGTTTGGGACTTCAAATGAGGAATTGGGACTTGATGGAACTGAAGCTCCAGTACTTTGGCCACCTCATGCGAAGAGTTAACTCATTGGAAAAAACTTTGATGCTGGGAGGGATTGGGGGCAGGAGGAGAAGGGGACGACCGAGGATGAGATGGCTGGATGGCATCACTGACTCAATGGACGTGAGTCTGAGTGAACTCCGGGAGTTGGTGATGGGCAGGGAGGCCTGGCGTACTGCGATTCATGGGGTCACAAAGAGTCGGACACGACTGAGCGACTGAACGGAACAGAACGGCCTCATTCTCTATTACCACTGCGAGCAGGAAAACTGCTCATATCACGTGCAGAAGAGGTATTTGTCAGAATTATTAGCAAGAAGGATATGATATTTTTTGACATATGTCTATCAGTCTTATGTCTGGCATCAGAAATTTACATGAAAGTTCCCTTTGCATTGTGAGGTTTGGATTAGGACTTGATTTTTATAGCCTGAGTATAATCACACTTCCGTAACTACCCTCGGCTTCAAATATAACCAAACACCTAACTGCCTGTGTAAAACCTTTGCAGAGGCACCCACTCACTAAGTTTCTGGGTGAGGTCAAGGACTCTCTCTGCTAAGTTGCTTATTTCTACTTTATGATTAAGAGAAAAAGTGTATTTAAGAATTTTTTGCATTTCCACCTAGCAGAATTTTAAATGTATTCTCATAATAACTTCAAATCCAAAATTAGTCATTCAGAAATGTAATGGAGATGCAGTAAATATAATACAGCACCATTAGCCATGATAAAATAAATATCAATTATAATCAGAACCAAGTTAAGCTTTTTCTACATTAAGCAGCACAACAGAGAGGAAGTAGCGGGGGCAGGACTAGTCACACGGTAATGTTCTGATTTTGCTACCAAAGGAATCAAAGCCACATAAAGAGTTGAGAGATTTTGTTCTCTGTTTTCAGAAGAATTTATGCAATATCTTATATATTTTTGGATAGAATTTACTAGTGAAGCCTTTTGGGCCTGTGGGTATCTTTGTGAGAAGATTTTTATTTATACAATCAATTTCTTTAGACAGGGGACTATTTAGATCATAATTTCTTTTGAGTCTTCCATGGAATTTGTTCACTACCTATTTTAATAAATCTGTCAGTATAAAATTATTTATAATATAATCCCTTATTGATTTTTCTGTATGATTCTGTAGGGGCCCAAGTGCTGCTTTGTCTTTTATTTTTGATTATCTAGAGGATTTTTTTTTAAATAACTTTTTATTTGATTTTTCATTTTTTTGATATGCTTCTCATTTCTTAATTATATCTCCTTTCTACTTACTCTGCGTTCAGTTAGCCATTTGACTTTTTGAGAGAGAAGCTTACATAATTAACTTTAGAAACTTTTTTTCCTTTATTGAATAAGGATTTGGAGCTGTAAGTTTCCTCTAAGCAATACTTTAGTTGAATCTCATAAGTTTTGAAATTTATGTTTTTATTTTCATTTAGTTCAGATATTTTCTAATTTTCTTTATTTCCTTGTTGACCTATTTTTAAAAATGGGTTTTAAAAATTCATAGAATATTTTAGACTAATTTTAGTTTTACAGAAAATTGAGCAGAAAGTACAGATCATTCCCATATACCCCCTCTCTCCCTTGCTCACAGTTTCCCCAGGTATTAGCGTGAGTGTGGGATCTGTGTTATAATTGCTGAACCAATAGTGATACAGTATTATTAAAGTATATAGTTTACATTCAGTTCCCTCTTTGATTTCTACAGTTCTGTGGGTTTTCATAAAAGAGTAATGTCCTGTATTCATCATAACAGTATCATACAGAAAAGTTACACAGCCCTAAAAATCCCTTGTGGTCCACCAATTCATCCCTTTCTCTCCACTCCAATCACTGGCAACCATTTACATTTTTGTGTCTCTAGCTTTGCTTTTCCCAGAATGTTGCAATCATAGAGTCTGTAGCACTTTTTCAGACTGACTTCTTTCTCTTAGTAATATGCATTTAAGATTCCTCTGTCTTTTCATGGTTTGATAACTCGTGTCCATTTATTGCTGATTGATACTCCATCGTGTGGATCTGCCAATCTGTCCGCTCACCTTTTGAAAGGATATCGTGGTTGCTTCCTGTTTTTGGCAATGATGAATAAAGCTGCTACACACACTTCATATGCAGGTTTTTGTGTGGATATGTTTTCAGATCAGTTTTGTAAACAGGTTCATGAGTGCTGAATCATGTAATAAGACTATGCTTCATTTTGGGGGAAACACACACACATTAAAACTGTCTTCCAGAGTGGCTCTCATTTTGTATCCTCACCAGCAATGAATGAGAATTATTTTTGCTTTACATCCTTGTTTTGTCTATTTTTCATTTTAGCCATTCTTAGAGGTATGTAGTTATATCTCATTGTTGCTTTGATTTGCAATCCCTTAGTGACATGTGAGGAGAAGGCATGGCACCCCACTCCAGCACTCTTGCCTGGAAAATCCCATGGACAGAGGAGCCTGGTAGGCTGCAGTCTGTGGAGTCGCTAAGAGTCGGACACAACTGAGCGACTTCACTTTCCCTTTTCACTTTCATGCATTGGAGAAGGAAATGGCAACCCACTCCAGTGTTCTTACATGGAGAATCCCAGGGACGAGGGAGCCTGGTGGGCTGCCATCCATGGGGTCGCACAGAGTCGGACATGACTGAAGCGACGTAGCAGCAGTGGAGAAGGCAATGGCACCCCACTCCAGCACTCTTGCCTGGAAAATCCCATGGACAGAGGAGCCTGGTAGGCTGCAGTCTGTGGAGTCGCTAAGAGTCGGACACAACTGAGCGACTTCACTTTCCCTTTTCACTTTCATGCATTGGAGAAGGAAATGGCAACCCACTCCAGTGTTCTTACATGGAGAATCCCAGGGACGAGGGAGCCTGGTGGGCTGCCATCCATGGGGTCGCACAGAGTCGGACATGACTGAAGCGACGTAGCAGCAGCAGCAGCAGCAGCAGTGACGTGATGTGGAGCTTCATATGTTTATTTTCCATCTGTATATCTTTGAGTTGTTTATATCTTTTGCTCATTTTCAAATTTTGGGGTTTTTCTCCTTATCACTGAGTTTTAAAAGTCTTTGTATACTGTAGGCACAAATCCATTATGAGATCTAGTTTGCAAATATTTTCTCTTGAGTCTGTGGCTTAGCTTTATATTCTCTTAAAAATTATTCATACAGAAGAAAATTTTAACTTTTATTAGGCCCTACTTAACCAGGTTTTGTTTTGTTTTTCTGTCATGTATCTTGCTTTAGGTATTTTTCTAAAAATTTTGAAACCTAAGCTCATCTACTGAGAAGGCAATGGCACCCCACTCCAGTACTCTTGCCTGCCAAATCCCCTGGACGCAGGAGCCTGGTAGGCTGCAGTCCATGGGGTCACTAAGAGTCGGACACGACTGAGCGACTTCGCTTTCACTTTTCACTTTCATGCATTGGAGAAGGAAATGGCATCTAACTCTGGTGTTCTTGCCTGGAGAATCCCAGGGACAGGGGAGCCTGGTGGGCTGCTGTCTATGAGGTCGCACAGAGCTGGACACAACTGAAGTGA
Source organism: Aepyceros melampus (assembly GCA_006408695.1). Classification (NCBI taxonomy): domain Eukaryota; kingdom Metazoa; phylum Chordata; class Mammalia; order Artiodactyla; family Bovidae; genus Aepyceros; species Aepyceros melampus. Next base: position 209,928 of record SJXQ01006934.1, on the reverse strand, counting down.
CTTAGCAGCAGCAGCAGCAAGCTCATCTAGGTTTTCTCTTAGATTATATTTTCAGAAATTTTCTAATTTTGTGTTTTACATTGAGGTCTGGAAACCATTTTGAGTTTATTTTTGTGAAAGCTATAGAGTCTATGTCTAGAGGGTTTTTTTTTTTTTTTTCATGTGAGTATCAAATTGTTCTGGCACCATTTGTGAAAATACTATGCTTTTTCTATTGAATTGCCTTTGCACATTTGTCAACCATCAGTTGACTTTGTGTGGATATATTTCTGGGCTTTCTATTCTATTCCATGATAAATGTGTCTGTTTTTCTCCAGTATCATGCTGTATTGATTGATGTAGCTTTATATTAGGTCCTGAAGTCACTTGTGTCTGTTCTTCAACTTTGTTCTTCCTCTTCAGTATTGTTTTGGCTGTTATGAGTCTTTTTCCTTTTCACATAAACCTTACAATCAGTTTATTGATTTCTACCAAATAAATTGCTGAGATTTTGATTGGGATTGTGTTGAATCTATAGGTCAAGTTGGGAAGAGCTGACATGTTAACAGTAACAAATCTTCAAATCCATCCACATGAAATCTCTCTCCATTTATATAGAGCTTTTAAAATTACTTTTCATTGGCATTCTGATGTTTTCTCCATAGAGATCATGCACATATTTTGCTAGACTTATGTATTTCATTTTTGGGCATTCCTGTCATAAGTGGTATTATGTTTTTAATTTCAAATCCCAATTGCTTATTGCTAGAATATATAGAAAAGCAATTCACTCTTTTATATTAATCTTGTATCTTCAATTTTATTGTAATCCTAGATTTAAAAAATTGATTTCTGATTAAATTCTATTGTATAAGAGAATGCAGTCTATAAAATTTCAATCCTTTTAAATTTCAGATGTGTTTTATTACCCAGCATGTGATCAAACTTTGTAAATGTTCCAAGTGCACTTGAAAATAATTTTATTTTGCAGTTCTTGAGTAGATTGTTCTATAAATGTCTTTAAGTTAGTTGGTTGATTTTTTTTTTTAAATCTTCTGCATCTTACTGAATTTTATCTTTTATTTCACTAGTTGCTGAAAAAGTATTATTCAAACTTCTCACAATAATTGTTGATACTAGCTTGTGCTTACTTGGACATAATATGTGTTAAACCACTGTCTTAGATATTTGAGTATTTGAAGAATTTGTTTGAGAGAACTTCTGGAATTTTTCAGTTTTATCTTTTATTTCACTAGTTGCTGAAAAAGTATTATTCAAACTTCTCACAATAATTGTTGATACTAGCTTGTGCTTACTTGGACATAATATGTGTTAAACCACTGTCTTAGATATTTGAGTATTTGAAGAATTTGTTTGAGAGAACTTCTGGAATTTTTCAGTCCTCTGCTTCCATATTTGAATTACAAATAAGGGATAAATTTTGTTTCTTTAATTTTTTCTTAATGCTTTTATTGTTTTTTCAGTTCAGTTCAGTCACTCATTCATGTCCGACTCTTTGTGACACCATGAACTGCAGCACGCCAGGCCTCCCTGTCCATCACCAACTCCTGGAGTCCACCCAAACTCATGTCCATTGAGTTGGTGATGCCATCCAGCCATCTCATCCTCTGTCATCCCCTTCTCCTCCTGCTCTCAATCTTACCCAGCATCAGGGTCTTTTCAAATGAGTCAGCTCTTCGCATCAGGTGGCCAACGTATTGGAGTTTCAGCTTCAACATCAGTCTTTCCAATGAACACCCAGGACTGATCTTCTTTACAATGGACTGGTTGGATCTCCTTGCAGTCCAAGGGACTCTCAAGAGTCTTCTCCAACACCACAGTTCAAAAGCATTAAAATTAATTAATCTTAAAAAAGCATCTTAATTAATTAAAATCTTAAAGGTAAAGTGGTATAAAACCTGAATTATTGGTTCTCTAAGAGGACACAGTTTTCTTAAAACATTGAACTGCTTTTGGTAACTGTTTCTTGAAGTGATCTGTATTTGCATTGATCTTTTATCACAGGTTAACATCTTCCCTGGGGGCTCAGAGGTTAAAGCGTCTGCCTCCAATGCGGGAGACCTGGGTTCGATCCCTGGGTTGGGAAGATCTTCTGGAGAAGGAAATGGCAATCCACTCCAGTATTCTTGCCTGGAGAATCCCGTGGACAGAGAAGCCTAGTAGGTTACAGTCCATGGGGTCGCAAAGAGTCGGACATGACTGAGTGACTTTACCTTACCTAACATTTTTTGATATTTTTTACAAATTTCCCAAAGATCAAGTTCTAAGTAGGGTTCATCTGACCTCTAGCTAACTTTTGGGTTTGCCAGAGGGTCCCTGGAACACCTCAAATTATTTGTTTTCTCTCCATCTCAGGGGAATATTAAACTATTTGGGCTTCCTGGGTGTGTTTGAATTGCATGGGAGGCACTGTCAAATGAGAGGTGATAAAACATCCTTCAGTTTTATAGTTTTATATCATTTTATAGTATTTTCTTTTTGAGATTGGAGATTGGATATTTATTCTCATGGTTGGGTCTTCGGAAAAACTGAAGGGCTTGAATCAGGTTTTGGAGTGTAAACTATGCTGACTATCCTGTCTTGTCACTTCAAGTATCTTTTCATGTATTTAGAAAAAAGGCAATTTCATAGATTTTCAATGATCTAAAATCTGAGAGGTATGGTATATCTTGTAGTGCTATATAAACTGACAGGTAAAAATTCAGGAAAATCTTAACAGTTTTATAGTGGTTGATAAGCCTTAAGAGAGAGAGAAAAATATCAGGATACTTTGATTCTCTTAAGTTTTCTGCTAAGGTGTATCCAGATATCACAACAATGAGCTAAAATTCCCAGGGAAAAAAATGCATCGGTACCTATATAACCTAAGGAGGAAAACTGGTTCTATTGCTTTGCAGAGAACTAGCATGGTTAATTATCTAAAATTGGAAGGCTGGATAAAATCTTCACAGCTTCGTGTATCCTACAGGAAAGACTGCATCTGTAACTAGTACTGTACAGGTTGCCTCCTCTTATTAAATTTCTTGAGTAAAGAGAGGCTATAATTTATCATATTCTTTTTCAGCTTTCTCTCAGAAGGAATTCTTCCCTTAGTCAGAGTGGAACTAGCATTGTGATACTTTATACCTCAAACCTTACAATCAGTTGAGTACCAGCCAATAATCTTCATAGTCCGGTGCTGTGACAAAATCCAAATAAAATCTGACAATAGTATGTCTTCACAGTTCTGAATTTTGAGGGGATACAAACACAAATTGAATAAGGACATTTGAGTAGAGCTTTATGGGCTGCAAAATATTCTTCACATTAGTTTAGTCCTCTTATTACCTATTCTGAGAAAGAGAGTGTAGAAGTTCATGATACTTATGGTGTTCTTTGCTCAGCACTTTTTCCAGTTTCCTATCTTCTGATACCAGTAACCATCTTCCAGCTTCCTTAGGGAAATGCCTGCTCTGCTAACACGGTTCCAAGTAAGGCTGTTAAGCATAGTCTTGTCTGTAGCTGTTCCCTAGCTGCAGTGTCTGGTCAGTCAGGATTACTACCTGTACCTTCCTATTCACAGTGACTGGTTGAGAAATTGTATGTGGTTTATAGGCCCTTATGTGAGCTCTCCCTGGCACTTTGCTGCTGAAATGAATATAGAGAAAATGTCTTCTTTCTTTTTGGGTTCTTGTTACTAGATCAGTATGAATTTGGAGATGAAAATCCAAGTTGTCACTGGCGGTCCTAAGATGGCGGAGGAATAGGATGGGGAGACCACTTTCTCCCCCACAAATTCATCAGAAGAACATTTAAACGCTGAGTAAATGTTACAAAACAACTTCTGAATGCTGGCAAAGGACATCAGGCACCCAGAAAAGCAGCCCATTGTCTTTGAAAATCCAAGTTGTCTAGAATAGGAGAGAATTGGAGTTAACTTTGAGATGAGAACAGGTGAAATAAAAAGATAATTACTCAATGGATTGAACCAAATGGTCCAGCTACATTTGACCATGTTTCATGAGCTAAGAAACACCTTTTTTCTTAAAGTGGTTTAAGATAATTTTCCCCTTACTTAGTTCATTCAGGCTTCTATAATGAAGTAGGTGGCTTATAAACAACAGAAATCTATTTCTCAGAATTCTTGAGACTGGAAATCAGGATGTTGGCATGGTTGAGTCCTGGTGACATCCCACTTCCAGGCTGTAGACTGCCGACTTCTCCTGTGCCCTCATACAGCAAAGAGAAGCAGCAAGCTCTGATGACTCATAAAAGGCACTGATGTGACACATGAGGGGTTCACTCGTAAGTCCTCCTCTAGACCAAAGGGTCACTTCCTAATGCCATCACAGTGGGGAGTAGGGTTTCAACATATGAATCTGTGGGCGGGGATACAGCCACTCGGTTCATGACAGTAGATTATTTCATTTGCAACCTAAAGCATGTTCCCTGTTGCAGTTTCTTTTGCCACATTTCACAGATGGAAAGTTGAGGCTCTGTGAGGTTAAGTGACTCATATATATATAGTTTCCCCACTATATATAGTGGGAAAACTTGATAAAGCTTACTCTCATTTCAGCTACTTAATCTGTCTGCCTGTTACCACGCTGCTTAATAATAAATATATCGTGGTTGTTTTTTTGTTTGTGTATGTGTGCATGGCTGATCCTTTTTTTCCCTAAAGAAGGTTTGCTGATCTGACTATATAAGCTCTTCTGCTCGAGGGATGATTATCCAAGTTGTCACTGGCGGTCCTAAGATGGCGGAGGAATAGGATGGGGAGACCACTTTCTCCCCCACAAATTCATCAGAAGAACATTTAAACGCTGAGTAAATGTTACAAAACAACTTCTGAATGCTGGCAAAGGACATCAGGCACCCAGAAAAGCAGCCCATTGTCTTTGAAAATCCAAGTTGTCTAGAATAGGAGAGAATTGGAGTTAACTTTGAGATGAGAACAGGTGAAATAAAAAGATAATTACTCAATGGATTGAACCAAATGGTCCAGCTACATTTGACCATGTTTCATGAGCTAAGAAACACCTTTTTTCTTAAAGTGGTTTAAGATAATTTTCCCCTTACTTAGTTCATTCAGGCTTCTATAATGAAGTAGGTGGCTTATAAACAACAGAAATCTATTATTTCTCAGAATTCTTGAGACTGGAAATCAGGATGTTGGCATGGTTGAGTCCTGGTGACATCCCACTTCCAGGCTGTAGACTGCCGACTTCTCCTGTGGCCTCATACAGCGGAGAGAAGCAGCAAGCTCTGATGACTCATAAAAGGCACTGATGTGACACATGAGGGGTTCACTCGTAAGTCCTCCTCTAGACCAAAGAGTCACTTCCTAATGCCATCACAGTGGGGAGTAGGGTTTCAACATATGAATCTGTGGGCGGGGATACAGCCACTCGGTTCATGACAGTAGATTATTTCATTTGCAACCTAAAGCATGTTCCCTGTTGCAGTTTCTTTTGCCACATTTCACAGATGGAAAGTTGAGGCTCTGTGAGGTTAAGTGACTCATATATATATAGTTTCCTCACTATATATAGTGGGAAAACTTGATAAAGCTTACTCTCATTTCAGCTACTTAATCTGTCTGCCTGTTACCACGCTGCTTAATAATAAATATATCGTGGTTGTTTTTTTGTTTGTGTATGTGTGCATGGCTGATCCTTTTTTTCCCTAAAGAAGGTTTGCTGATCGACTATATAAGCTCTTCTGCTCGAGGGATGATGTCTATGTGACCGCATGGTTCTACCAACACTCTGCCTGTCCTGCCCCCTCATGACCAGATTTCTATACTCCTGGTCTTCCTCTCAGAAGAGACTAACAAACCACATCTACCAGGCTTGAGTCATTGGAAATTTGATTCCGATCCGACCCATCTGTGCTGACCATTTAATCTCAGAATGGGTCTCCACTATTGCAGAATCTTTCCAAAGCCACCCTGGAGTGGGTTGGTGAAGGCAAAAGAAAGATTCTCTTTGTTTCAACCTGTGTTGACTGGCCTGCCTGTCCCTTGACGGTCCCCGGCCATCCCTTTGAGCCCTAACAGCAGAAAAATTGGCTGCGACTTGAGGAAAAATACTTCTGCATTTTGTGAACAATAAGAAAAGGAAAGAACAAGTAATGTGATTCTTTAAAGGTTAGATACAGTAATACTTCCCAATTCAGCTTGCTGGAGAAAAAGCTGCTCCATAAGTGAATTTTAAAGAAACACTTTAAGCACCAAAAACTTTAGAGAAAATTATTTTGAACATTATAAGGTTGAAATTTTTCTAACATTTGTGGCGTACACTCTTGCTTGGCTTTTTGAATCACATTTCTCCTTAATAGGAACTATTTCCTTAGACACTTAGAGGTTTTGTTGTTTCTGGGTGACCTCTCAGTGGAGTACTCCTTGCTTTTTAATAATTCCATTCTGTTTTTTAATGTATTTTCATGTATATTATAATTTTATTTACTAATTGCTCCTTTTTATGGTTGTTAATATGTTCCTTGCTGTTGCTTTGAATCTTCTTCTTTGTGTGACACATGCCTCCTACCCTCTCTTCTGGAGTAGAGGGTGAAGAATCTGTGGCTGTTTTTTCCCTCTCTTAACATGTAGATAACTCTTCCATTTACATCTGTTGTTTTCAGGCAGGCTTGGACCCGAAGCATCACTGGGTCTCAGGGAGAGAGGGAGCAGGGCTTGGCCAAAGCCCTAGTTGTCACTGGCACTTTGTGACCACTTGTGAGGTGTCAGCGCTATGCCTTATCCAACTGAAACCTCATGACGAGGCTTAGAGCGAGATTCCCGGGCACTGTACTAAATGCGTTACACACATTCTCTCCCTTAGCACTCAGAAGATCTCTATGTATCTCTAAGAGGAAGGCAACTGGGAGGTAAAACAGAGCACCAGGGGCAGATTTGGCAACATGATGGAATTACAGATTTTCTCCTGAAAAGTTCTATTTAACATGTTCTATTTCCCTGGGTCACAAAACACGTGGCAAAACTGAGATACGGTTCTGATCCTTTCCTTATTTTCCTGTATATTATAATTTTATTTACTAATTGCTCCTTTTTATGGTTGTTAATATGTTCCTTGCTGTTGCTTTGAATCTTCTTCTTTGTGTGACACATGCCTCCTACCCTCTCTTCTGGAGTAGAGGGTGAAGAATCTGTGGCTGTTTTTTCCCTCTCTTAACATGTAGATAACTCTTCCATTTACATCTGTTGTTTTCAGGCAGGCTTGGACCCGAAGCATCACTGGGTCTCAGGGAGAGAGGGAGCAGGGCTTGGCCAAAGCCCTAGTTGTCACTGGCACTTTGCTGACCACTTGTGAGGTGTCAGCGCTATGCCTTATCCAACTGAAACCTCATGACGAGGCTTAGAGCGAGATTCCCGGGCACTGTACTAAATGCGTTACACACATTCTCTCCCTTAGCACTCAGAAGATCTCTATGTATCTCTAAGAGGAAGGCAACTGGGAGGTAAAACAGAGCACCAACTTTGACGTAGGTACACTGGATCCAGGGGCAGATTTGGCAACATGATGGAATTACAGGTTTTCTCCTGAAAGGTTCTATTTAACATGTTCTATTTCCCTGGGTCACAAAACACGTGGCAAAACTGAGATACGGTTCTGATCCTTTCCAGACGTCATGTCCTTAACTACCATCCATGTGGCCCTAATTCCCTATTTGCATCTTCTCCTTTATTTCTCTGCTTAGTTCAGCAGACTTCCTCTAGGGCTTGGTTTGCTTAACTCCTATCTTGTCTTCTCCGGGATTAATTCTTCTCCCTATATATTCTATTTATCTGTACACTTATGTCCCCAATATTTCCTGGGCTTGTATTTCCTTCATGGCTTTAAAATTGGGCCCTGTATTATACTTCCTGTATCCTTTCCATGTAGTGCTTAAAACAGGTGATTTAAGTCTGCAGTTATGTGAGTGAGTCTGTCTTTTATTAAGCACAGCAAACTACATATATTTGAAAATGGGCTGTATTAGGATGTTTCTGGACTAAGGGGGCTCTCAACACTCAGTCATGTCCCACTCTTTCTGACCCTATGTACTGTAGCCTGCCAGGTTCCTCTGTTGGTGGGATTTTCCTAGCAAGGACACTTGCCATTTGTGGGTTGCCATTTCCTTCTCCAGGGAATCTTCTCTACTCAGGGATCAAACCAATGTCTCCTGCATCAGCAGGCAGATTCTTTTACCACTATGACACCTTGGAAGCCCAAGTATGTATCTGGTCTATGGAAAACCCACATATGGATTTTCAGACCCCCTTGCCATAACCTGACAATCTCCTGGGTCTGAGTCCACAGGTTGAGATAACTGCCGTGAATAGCATTATTTAATGACAGAGAGCCAATTCAGCAGTCTAACAGCCTCTGCAACTCCCAAGGTTTCATGATCTTGGTCATGAATCTCAACCATCACACAAGACTGCCTTTTCTTAGGCCCCATTGTCCCATTTAGATGAGGTCAGGCATATAAAGTACTTAACACAGTATCAAGGCAGCATCCTACTCCTGTGCATGGTTTGGATGTTAAAAGACATAAAACAGAGTGATAAACCAACTTTGACCAGGGCAAACTGGGTCCTGGGCTGATCTGGTAACACAGTCTGGAGTTACAAGTTGTGTCACACAGTGAAATAAAAATACAGGCTTACACTGTCCAGTTGATAAAGAAGTTTGTAAACAAGTTGGCTTCCCTGGTCATTCAGAGTGGTAAAGAATCTGCCTGCAAAGCAGGAGACCTGGCTTTCATCCTTGGGTTGGAAAGATCCCCTGGAGAACGGAATGGCTACCCACTCCAGTCTTCTCACCTGGTAAATCCCATGGACAGAGGAGCCTGGTGGGTGACAGTCCATGGGGTCACAAAGAGTCGGACCCAACTGAGTGACCAGCACTTTCACCCTTTCTGTATAATGACAGCCCATACCTCACCGGGTCATTCTATGGGGTATCATCCCCCTGCCACCTCTCTGTCGTGGATATTGCTCAGAATTCAGGCTTCAGCCTTTCCCCTTTTCTCCATGTGAGCTGTACCATGGAGCCTCAGCACAGCCTCTCTCTCCCGCCTCACACTGCCAAGCTCTGCCTTTTCCCATAGACTTCTCCTCTCCGTCCTTCCACAGCCCCTCCTGAGTCCAGTTCTCCTGAGGGCTGAAGCTTCTCTTACAGACGCCAGGAAGCAGGGTCTTCCCTGGTGGTCAAATGACTTAAGACATGATGCTCCCAGTGCAGGGAGCCTGGGTTTGATCCCTGGTCAGCAAATGAGAATCCCACAGGACGCAACTGAAGATCCACCCGCTGCAACTAAGACCTGGCACAGCCAGATAAAGAAATATAAAACAAAATACCAGGAAGCACTCACAGGTATTTCCGTTTGGGGCTCTGTACAAACCTATAGGAGGAGAAGGAGAATATGATGGGGGTGTGTGCTTGATGCAGACGGGAACAGGGAAGAAACGGCAGGGAGGGAAATTCTCCCGTAGTGTATGCATAGAAGGGTTATTGAGCCTATCTATTGGACTAACATGTATCAGCTCTAATGAAAGTTGTTGGCGGCTGTGGGGAGTGGGGGAATCCACAGCCCTGAAGGTTTCATTCTTTTTCAGCATGAAGTCACCAGAGACTTTGCCACAGAAAATCTAAGGGTCCACCAAGCTGAATGAAAACCAGCTCAAAGACAGAACTTAATTTTTAATCCTTTAGAGGGTAGCCCCAAGTAATAGCAGCTGATCCAAGAATACTTTCTCTACCATATCCCACATAATCATTTCATAATCCTATTGAAGTAGGTTCTGCTGTTACTTCCATTTTATAGGTGAGGAAACTGATTCAGAGAAACCAAGTGACTGCAAATAACTGGCCCGGCATTACCCAGCTAGTATAAACTTTGGAAAATTCTTCAAGAGATGGGAATACCAGACCACCTAATCTGCCTCTTGAGAAACCTATATGCAGGTCAGGAAGCAACAGTTAGATCTGAACATGGAACAACAGACTGTTCCAAATAGGAAAAGGAGTACAACAAGGCTGTATATTGTCAACCTGCTTATTTAACTTCTATGCAGAGTACATCATGAGAAACGCTGGAAGAAACACAACCTGGAATCAAGATTGCCAGGAGAAATGCCAATAACCTCAGATATACAGATGACACTACTCTTATGACAGAAAGTGAAGAGGAACTAAAAAGCCTCATGATGAAAGTGAAAGAGGAGAGTGAATAAATTGGCTTAAAGCTCAACATTCAGAAAACAAAGATAATGGCATTTGGTCCCATCACTTCATGGGAAATAGATGAGGAAACAGTGGAAACAGTGTCAGACTTTATTTTGGGGGGCTCCAAAATCACTGCAGATGGTGAGTGCAGCCATGAAATTAAAAGACGCTTACTCCTTGGAAGGAAATTTATGACCAACCTAGATAGCATATTCAAAAGCAGAGACGTTACTTTGCCAACAAATGTCCATCTAGTCAAGGCTATGGTTTTTCCTGTGGTCATGTATGGATGTGAGAATTGGACTGTGAAGAAGGCTAAGCGCTGAAAAATTGATGCTTTTGAACTGTGGTGTTGGAGAAGACTCCTGAGAGTCCCTTGGACTGCAAGGAGATCCAACCAGTCCATCCTGAAGGAGATCAGTCCTGGGTGTTCTTTGGAAGGAATGATGCTAAAGCTGAAACTCCAGTACTTTGGCTACCTCATGTGAAGACTTGACTCATTGGAAAAGACTCTGGTACTGGGAGGGGTTGGGGACAGGAAGAAAAGGGGATGACAGAGGATGAGATGGCTGGATGGTATCACTGACTCGATGGATGTGAGTTTGAGTGAACTCCAGGAGTTGGTGATGGACAGGGAGGTCTGGCATGCTGTGATTCATGGGGTCGCAAAGAATCAGACACGACTGAGTGACTGAACTGAAGTATATGAGCATCAATTTTGAAAACAGGTCTGTCTGATTCTGTGCTCTGGCTCTTAAATCTCTTGGTACAAAGGGATCCTGAATGTATTCCTTCTAAAGGGTGTGGTGGTGGTGGTTTAGTTGCCAAGTCATGTCTGACTCTTGTGACCCCCTGCAGGCTCCTCTGTCCATGGGATTCTCCAGGCAAGAATATGGAAGTGGGTTGCCATTTCCTTCTCCAATTCTAAAGAGTAGATGTAGTTTAATGCTTAGACTTGGTAATAAATTCCTTTTGCAGTAAACTGTTAAGAAAGCTACCCCCCACCCCCAGTTGACACTGTCAGTTAAATATTGGAGTTTAAATATTGGTGAAAAGCTTAGTTTTCACATGGCAGGAAGTGGCTGTGGTTGGGCAGGTGATCCCCATAGAGTCTAATCAATTTCAGTCTGTTCAGATTACAAACTGACCTGTGAATGAGTGCTAGCGTCTCAAGGGAAAATAGAAGCAAAGAGTGTTGCGTTATCTGTGAAAATTCATTAGCAATGCTGGAAAACTGTGTCCTGTAGTTGGTGAGTCACAAGTGTCACTTATGTATCTAACATTCATCCACGCCTCATAGAGCAGGTAAAGTTCCCATCCATTTCAGGTATTGGAATACAAATTCTTTAATAGAACCTCTGTTCTGCCTTAAACTCTGGGTCTGGCCACTAGCTCACCCAGATCTACCAAGTGAGTCACCTTTGTCAGTTGCCACCACCTCCCTGGGGGTGGTGGTTCAGTCGCTCAGTCATGTTCGACTCTTGACGACTCATGGCCTGTGCTTTTATGCTAATTGTGCCTCCAGCTTCCTTTATTGGTTTCTTTTTCGCTACTATAACACAGTACCATAAGCTTCAATGCAGTTCAGTTCAGTCGCTCAGTTGTGTCTGACCCTGCGACCCCATGAATCGCAGCACGCCAGGCCTCCCTGTCCATCACCAACTCCTGGAGTTCACTCGGACTCACGTCCATCGAGTCAGTGATGCCATCCAGCCATCTCATCCTCTGGGGTCCCCTTCTCCTCCTGCCCTCAATCCCTCCCAGCATCAGGGTCTTTTCCAATGAATCAACTCTTCGTATGAGGTGGCCAAAGTATTGGAGTTTCACTTTAGCATCATTCCTTCCAAAGAACACCCAGGGCTGATCTCCTTTAGAATGGACTAGTTGGATCTCCTTGCAGTCCAAGGGACTCTCAAGAGTCTTCTACAACACCACAGTTCAAAAGCATCAATTCTTCGGCGCTCATCTTAGGGGCTTAAAATAACACAAGTTTATTATGTTATAGTTCAGAAGTCGAAAATAAATTTTACAGAGATACAAGCAAATCAATGGCACCCAAGTGCCTAACTTATGTTAGGAAGCCTAACTAATGGCAGCCCGATTTCTTCCGGATGATCTAGAGAATCCATTTCCTTGCCTTTTCCAGTTTCTGGACACTGTCTTCATTCCTTAGCTGTTAAGCTTTTCGTTCTCTGCTTCATTTCTGGGCCTTCCTTGACTTTGCTGCTTCCCTCTTTTAAGGACCCTTGTGATTTGCCTTGGCCCCACTTTGGATAATTTCACCATCTCAAGGTCTTTAATCATAACTTCAAGGCTCCTTTTTACCATGTAAGGTAATATCCATAGGTTCCAGGGATTAGCAAGTGTCCACATAGCTTTGGAGGCCATTGTTCAGTGTTGCATACCTCCTCCTTATGGAGGGCATCTCAAAGAAGAAAAAAGGTTCTGTGGTATCATGAACCTGATGTGAAACATGAAGCAGGAATTTGATTCCAGTCTTGAATCGGACATTGCATCCATTGTCAGAGCATACACAAAGCATTTTATGTCCCAGATAACATTCTGTAATTGAAATCTTCCACCAGTTCATTAATATCTCTCCTAGCTAGAAAATTTCACAACTAGACAAATTCATTTATATTAAAATATAAATGGCTTGAATAAATTTTACTGTAGATTAGACTTTTATTCAAAGGACTGAATTTACTCTAAAAATAATAGTTCATCTGTGGTGACCTAAAGGGGTGAGATGGGGATGATTGTACAGTAAAATTGAATGTACCTGTAAGTTTTGAACCGAGTATTGTTTGTATGTGTAAGTTTTGTGGATACAATTGGCAGTTTTTGTATTTATACTGGGATCTGTTTTGTAAATGTCATGAATAGTTGTAGAATTTTAGAATTGAAAGAATTTTTGGGAAACTTTGGTTTAATATTCATTCATCCCACAAATATGTATTAAGACTTCAACATGACAGGATTATAGTGGAGACAGTGCAGGTTGTTCCCACACGTCTTTAGATGCCACCGTTGATATGACCGTTTATGGAATGGCACCATCTGTGGTTTGCAAAGCAGAAGTGAAAACATACTTGTTTGCAACACCCTGTTTCCTTGAGATAAAATAGTGAAAAAGACAAAACATTCCTAGACCTCTGAGACTTCTCGGTCTGGAGAGGACAGTCCACACCCAAAGAGGCAGATGCGCAGTTGATAAAGGCAACATGACAGGTTGCTGTAGAATGCAGGAGGGTCTGGAGCATGTGGGAAGTTTCCTAGGAGCATACTTCACCTACCCCGAGACCTGAATGAAAATGACAGGCTAAAGAAAGCAAAGGCAGAGGAAAGAGACGAAAGAAGATTGTTCAGGCCAACTTAATAGCAAGCTCTTAAGGTGAAGACAGAAGATGACGCTCGAGGAGTAGAAATAGGTCTGCAGCAGAAAAAAAGAAATGGCCAGCAAAACTAGAGGCTGCAAAGGGTTAAGTAATTTGTGTGGTATCACCTACCCTATCTTCTCCTCTGGTTCATTGAGGGACACCTTATATTACAGTAGATTCATTCATCACAGGTACAGTTGTGTATGCTGGGAACTGTTCTGCTGGCAGCTACACTACAATGCAGTCTCAGATTATCATTACTCTAGACCAGAGCTTGTCGGTTGCAGAGGACAGCAGCTGTGTCCTCCTTGTCTTTGCACACCTGCAAAATCCACTGATTGCCTGCAGTTCATCTTCAGAGATGTTCTGGTTATTGAAGTCTCCATCGATATATATATCTGAAATTTAGATAATTATTACAGAAAGATGTTTGATCTGAATATGATATCCCTGCTTATGCAAAAGCTAAAGGCAAAACAGAGGAGCTAAGGCAAAAGCATACCATTTTCTCTGACAGGGTCCTCTTTGCTTCTGTTATGGTATGCTTCCTGTTAGCAGCCGATACAAATTGTCTATAAGGCAAACAACATTGCATTCATAAAATGACATGAGTCCATCGTGAGTCTTAAAAAAAAAATCAAGATAAATTATGTTCTCATTTATAACAATGTCTATGTAATACTGCTTTCATCTAATCAAATTATTTTCTAATTTTATTTTAAAATATCAAATATATTTCACATTAAGTTGGCTGTCCAAATACCAGGGTAATTTGTTGCTAATGGGTTATCACAGTTGCTTTCTTTTTTTTGTTATGTTTGTGAAATTTTCAGGAGTTAAAGATAGCCCTGAAGGAAGTTCATGAAGGTCTAAGTAAATCTCAGTTCTCAACTGGTTTTGCTTGGTAGTATATTTTTAGTTCCTTTGCCTGAGTTGGATAAAACTTTTAAAATCTTATAGCTATGTTATTTTTTGTTGTTATGCTTATTCTCAGAGATTTTATATATATATATATATATTTTTTTTAGTCAAATATGATCTTTTATTTTTCCAAAGTTGTTACTGTGTTTATAGTGTGGTTGTTCAACCTGTGATTTTCTTTTGAACTTAACCTGTTGCTGAAATATATTATATATTAGTAGGTATAATCTTTTTTTTTCTAACACTTTACTATAAAAAGTTTCAAACATCCTGAAAAATTGAAGGCATTTTTCAGTGAACATCCATGTACCTAGTCTCTAGTTTCTAGTGTCAATAGTTTACTATGACTGCGAATCCTTTTCATTTGATTTTTTAAAAACAATTGGATTATCTAGATAAATAATTAAGTAATAATTATTACTGCAAATAAATTATTTGCAAATAATTTCTCCCTACTTATCAATATTATACCTCTTCTTTCTTGGCTTAATTCAAGAAATGCTTTATAATTAATAGCTATTGTTGAGAAATATATATATGTTTATATATATATATCAATAGCTATTGATATATATGTATATTAACAGCTATGTTGACTTGATCTCATGAATGAGAAGAAGATGTTCAGAAATCTTTTGTTCCATGTGATATTGCTGGTGATTTGGCTTAGATGCTCTTTTTCAAACTCCTTTGATTTTTTTTTGATTAACTTATTAAGTAATTGATTAATCCATTATTTTATGAAATATTTATTGGAATCCTGTTTGTCCCAGGCACTGTGCTTGGCACTAAATGTACTTATAGGGATTAAAAAAAAAAAAAACAAAAAACTCCAAAGATCCTGGATCCTGCCTTCTTGGGGATTAGAGTCTAGTGTGGTTTGTATGATAAGCTGTGATGTCCTACTAATAAAACACTTTGTAATTCATTGAGTGAAACCTAATTGGTCTTAGTTTTTTATTCCTTCAGCATATGGATAAGTTAGATTTTTTTAATAACTTTCATTTCTGTTTGAGTTTGCCAAATTCTCATACACCGAGTATACTTACTTTATAATTTGTCTTTTTCTGTGATCTGGTAGTTCACATGACAGAACATGAGAATTGTTGCTAAGTTATGTTAGACTCTTTTGCAACCCCATGGATGATAGCCTGCCAGGCTCCTCTGTCCATGGGATTTCCCAGGCAAGAATACTGGAGTGGGTTGCCATTTCCTTCTCCAGGGGATCTTCCCAACTCAAGGATTGGAAGCAGGTGGGTTCCTTAGCACTGAGTCACCAGAGAAGTCCTAACGTGAGAATTATCTTTTCGTTACTGATTGGAAAGAATCTATGCAGGCAAACGTTTATGGTAATTCTTTTTAATTCAACTTGTTTTCCCACAAATGCACCAATTTCACTTTTATTTTTGGATCTCTTCATTGGCTATTCAGGGTTTTTTGTGTTTCTGTTTTAAAAGTGTTTTTCTACTTTTGTATTTAAAAAAAAGCCATTGAAATCATGTTAGAGATTGCTTTGATCTACAGGTGGCTTTGGTAATATTACCATTTTAACCAATATTAATTCTTCCAATCCATAAATGTGAGGTACTTTTCTATTTGTTTCTTTGAATTCTTCATTATTATCTTGAAATTTTCCAAATAGAGATCTTACACCTCTTCAGTTAAATTTATTCTTAAAGTGTTTTGTTGTTTTTGATGCTATTATAAATGGGTTCAATTTTTGATTTTTCAGAAAAATTTTTAAATTTTTCGGAGTTGTATAGAAACTGTGTTAATTTTGCATATTATTTTTGTATTCTGCAAGTCTCCTGAACTCATTGATTAGATCTAATGAATTTTGTTGTTGTTGAATCTTTAAGATTTTTTAATATATAAAATCATGTTGTGCAAATAGAGACAAATTTACTACTACTTTTCCAATTTTGTTGCCTTTTATTACTTTTTCTTGCCTGATTTATTCTAGCTAGGACTTCTAGTACTATATTGAATAGGAGTGGTGAGAGGAAAAGCCTTCAGCTTCACCATTGAACATAACATTAGCTGTGGGTTTGTCATAGATGGCCTTTACTATGTTGAAATATATTCATTCTATTCCTAGTATAAGAGTTTTTTTTTATTAATAATGGATGTTGAATTTCGGCAAATATTTTTTTCTGTGTCCATTGAGATGATCATACCATTCTTTTCTTTCATTTTGCTAACGTGATTTATCACAGTGATTGTATTGCATGTGTTGGATTTTTGATCATAGTAAATGATCCTTTTAGTATACTGATTAATTCAGTTTGCTAGTATTTTATTGAGAATTTTCATGTCTATATTCATTAGGGATATTGGTCTGTAGTTTTATATTGTGTCCTTTTCTGACCTCATAAAATGTATTTGGGAGTGTTCCCTCCTCTTTGATTTTTTTGCAAAGAGTTTGAGAAGGATTGATGTTAATTCTTTAAATGTTTGGTAAAATCCACCAGTGAAGCCATGTGGTCCTGGGCTTTTCTTTGTTGGAGGCTTTTGACTACTGATTCAGTCTCTACTAGTAATGATCTATTTGAATTTTCTATTTGTTCTTGATTCAGTCTTGGTAGGCTGTATGTTTCTAAGAATTTTTCCATTTCACATTGAATTGCATAGAAAATTTCTTAAAATACTTATTTTTAAGTCCCTTTTATCCATTCTGTTTTTCATTTCTAATATTTGTAAAATTGAAGGTCTGTCTGCTTCTGTACTAGATAAATGCTATATCTTTTGAGGGGACTGTTGATATGTTTTAAATAGTCTGCCAAGACTATACATAATATGATTCCCCTTATATAAACAAAAGGTATGTTATTTTTTTCTGAAACTATACATGTTAACCTGTTGACAGTGGCTAAGTTTGTAGGAAAAGATTAGGGACTTTTAATTTTAAACTTTTCAGTGCTTTTAGTTTTGTTTTTTACTATATGCATTAGTTTCTAGTTTATAAAAGTGAGTTGATTGAATAACAAGATAGATTGTTAATGATCGTAGGTCATGGTGCTTTATTTGTACTTTTCTGTATTTTAATAATTTAAGCAAATTTTATTTTAAATTTTAACAATTTTTAAATCCAGAAGGAAAAGAGCATAATAAATTAGAACAGTGGCTTAGCAGAAACATCTAAATTCATGAGTATGTCCCTCTATCCTTTTTGTGATAATATCAATCCTTATGGGTCCAGGAGAAGAGTAGATTTAGAAGTATGGTTGCCAATGAATTCTTCTCCAGATCAAAAAGAAACTGTTACAGAGGTTTGCAGTCTCAAGGAATTATTTCATTACTTTTGTTGTTCTGTCTCCTAAAAATGTAGGGATGAATTCTTAGGGAAGGGCAGTTTAGAACACTAGAGGTCAAATGTACACTTAATCTTCAGAATGAAAGAAAGTCATTGTTTTCTTGAATCAACTGAAGCTCTCTAGAACAGAGAGAAATAACAGTCTTGGGAAAGCATGTAGTAAATTATAAGCAGGCGATTAAAGGTCAAGGCACAGTTTCTCTCTCAATCTGTACAGTGTTAGGAGTAAAATATGCAAATTTCTGAAAGCAGCACCATGAAACACTTTACCAAGCACCAGGAATCATCGGTACTTGGGAACTCAGTGCCAAAACTCATTTCCGGCCTTGTTTGCTGTGCATGCCTGTGCTCTTCCTTCTGAAGGGTGTCCTCTGGCAAGGGAAACACATAAACATAGTGGCAATGCAGCTCAGTAATGTGTGGGAGATGAAGGAGTTGTGACCATCTTTTAGGACCATGCTCTATAACCTTAGTATGTATCAAAATATCAGAAAGCCTGTTAGAACACACTTCTGAACCTCATCTGCACAGGTTCCCCACAGGTTCTGACTGAGTAGCTCTGGGTGGGGCCTTACAAGTTCTTCAGTGATGTTGCTTTTGAGGGTCTGGAGACCACAGTTGAGGAATTAGGCCTTCATAAAGGGCCTAAGCCAGCAGCTGGAGACCTTGATTAATAGATTATGGTTTGACCCTCTGGTATGTGATTACAAACCTCTGCTGCTGCTACTGCTGCTAAGTGGCTTCAGTCGCGTCCGATTCTGTGCGACTCCTTAGACGGCAGCCCACCAGGCTCCCCTGTCCCTGGGAGGGGAGAACACTGGAGTGGGTTGCCATTTCCTTCTCCAGTGCATGAAAGTGAAAAGTGAAAGTGAAGTTGCTCAGTCATGTCCGTCTCCTAGCAACCCCATGGAGTGCAGCCCACCAGGCCTCTCTGTCCATGGGATTTTCAGGCAAGAGTACTGGAGTGGAGTGCCATTGGCTTCTCTGTACAAACCTCTAGTAAGACCTAAAAAAGTGATTCTCAAACTTTACTGGCAATAAGAATAAGAATCACCTGAGGATTTGTTGAGTTTTAGGTTCCCAGGGCCTGTCTCAGTGGCAATGGGAGGAATTGCCTTCACAGTTAGTATCATAGATGTTTTGACACAATGGTCCAGGGACCATGGTTTAAAAACTACATTGTTGACATATTTAGAGGTTGCTATTTCTTTCTTTCTTTCTTTTTTTACTTTATTTTATTGCCATTGGCTTCTCTGTACAAACCTCTAGTAAGACCTAAAAAAGTGATTCTCAAACTTTACTGGCAATAAGAATAAGAATCACCTGAGGATTTGTTGAGTTTTAGGTTCCCAGGGCCTGTCTCAGTGGCAATGGGAGGAATTGCCTTCACAGTTAGATAGTATCTACAAAACTGTGTTACCAGGTCCCTGGTACCAAATTTTTGATGTAACAACTGTATAAATCTCCAACGATAAAGAAAGAAAGAAAGAAAAAAATGAAATAAAATGAAGTGTAATGACACAAAACGCATACATTGCCTTGAATCCGTCTTGGGTGTACATGAGTTCCCAATCCTGAACCCCACCCCCCCACCTCCCACCCCATATCAACTCTCTGGATCATCCCCGCGCACCAGCCCCAAGCATCCTGTATCCTGTATCAAACATAGACTGGCGATTCGTTTCTTACATGATAGTATACATGTTTCAGTGCCATTCTCCCAAATCATCCCACCCTCTCCCTCTCCCTCAGAGTCCAAAAGTCCATTTTATACATCTGTGTCTCTTTTGCTGTCTCACATACAGGGTGATCATTACCATCTTTCTAAATTTCATATATATGTGTTAGTATACTGTATTGGTGTTTTTCTTTCTGGCTTACTTCACTCTGTATAATCGGCTCCAGTTTCATCCATCTCATTAGTACTGATTCAAATGTATTCTTTTTAATGGCTGAGTAATACTCCATTGTGTATATGTACCACAGCTTTCTTATCCATTCGTCTGCTGATGGTTGTTTCCATGTCCTGGCTATTATAAACAGTGCTGCAATGAACATTGCGGGTACATGTGTCTCTTTCAATTCTGGTTTCCTCAGTGTGTATGCCCAGCAGTGGGATTGCTGGGTCATATGGCAGTTCTATTTGCAATTTTTAAAGGAATCTCCACACTGTTTTCCATACTGGCTGCACTAGTTTGCCTTTCCACCAACAGTGTAAGAGGGTTCCCTTTTCTCCACACCCTCTCCAGCGTTTATTGCTTGCAGACTTTTGGATTGCAGCCATTCTGACAGGTGCGAAATGGTACCTCACTGTGATCTTGATTTGCATTTCTCTGATAATGAGTGATGTTGAGCATCTTTTCATGTGTTTGTTAGCCATCCGTATGTCTTTTTTGGAGAAATGTCTATTTAGTTCATTGGCCCATTTTTTGACTGGGTAGTTTATTTTTCTGAAATTGAGCCGCATAAGTTGCTTGTATATTTTTGAGATGAGTTGTTTGTCAGATGCTTCATTTGCTATTATTTTCTCCCATTCTGAAGGCTGTTTTTTCAGCTTGCTTATAGTCTCCTTTGTTGTGCAGAAGCTTTTAATTTTAATTAGATCCCATTTGTTTATTTTTGCTTTTATTTCCAGTATTCTGGGAGGTGGATCATAGAGGATCCTGCTGTGATTTATGTCAAAGAGTGTTTTGCCTTTGTTCTTCTCCAGGAGTTTTATAGTTTCTGTTCTTACGTTTAGATCTTTAATCAATTTTGAGTTTATTTTTGTGTGTGGTGTTAGAAAGTGATCTAGTTTCATTCTTTTACAAGTGGTTGACCAGTTTTCCTAGCACCAGTTGTTAAAGAGATTGTCTTTCCTCCATTGTATATTCTTACCTCTTTTGTCGAAGATAAGGTGTCCATAGGTGTGTGGATTTATCTCTGGGCTTTCTATTTTGTTCCATTGATCTATATTTCTGTTTTTGTGCCAGTACCATACTGTTTTGATGACTGTGGCTTTGTAGTAGAGGCTGAAGTCAGGCAGGGTTATAGTTTTGGAAGTTTTGGCCACAGCAATCAGAGCAGAAAAAGAAATAAAAGGAATCCAAATTGGAAAAGAAGAAATAAAACTCTCACTGTTTGCAGATGACATGATCCTCTACATAGAAAACCCTAAAGACTCCCCCAGAAAATTCCTAGAGCTAATCAATGAATATAGTAAAGTTGCAGGATATAAAATCAAAACACAGAAATCCCTTGCATTCCTATACACTAATGATGAGAAAGTAGAAAAAGAAATTAAGGAAACAATTCCATTTACCATTGCAACAAAAAGAATAAGATACTTAGGAATATATCTACCTAAAGAAACTAAAGACCTATATATAGAAAACTATAAAACACTGATGAAAGAAATCAAAGAGGACACTAATAGATGGAGAAATATACCATGTTTCATGGATCAGAAGAATCAATATAGTGAAAATGAGTATATTACCCAAAGCAATCTACAGATTCAATGCAATCCCTATCAAGCTACCAGCAGTATTTTTCACAGAACTAGAACAAATAATTTCAAGATTTGTATGGAAATACAATAAACCTTGAATAGCTATTTCTTAACATCTTCCACTAAAATCATTAAGCCCTAATGTCAGTAGCATTTAGGTGAAGACTGATAATGCTGATATATGAATAAAGAGTAGCAATTTTATTTAGAAAAGGAAGATTTGAAGTGAGTGCTCCTCTCTGCTAGCCTCACCTGGTAAAGCCGAGCTAATTATTTTCTACATAGCTGTCCCATAACATCACTGTACAGCTGGTAGCCTTGCTAGAATTAAAACCACAGTGTTGTAGAAAGCATCGAGTTTGTGTGGCTGATCTTGCAAGACCAAATTTGTAGAGAAAATACAACTTGGAAGGTATGGACAGGTAGGAAAAAAAAAGAAGAAAAATAAATCACCATTTCTATGTATATATGTAAATATAGATGTAGGGAATCAACATAAAAATCAGAATCCATTTCCAAGGAATACAAAGACAAGGTTGAGACTTTCTTTTATCAAGTAAATATTTCAAAAGTTTGAGTTTAAAATCTTTAATTAGTTCCTTTCAGTACAGTAAACCTTTAAAACCATGATGTTTTAGGCCTTTACTTTAAAACATCTGTGGTCTGATGGTAAAGATTCAAAATTAGAGCTAAGTCATCACAAAATAACCAATAGTAAGAAAGTTAAGTTGAATCGGTGATAATTTGTCACAATATAATCATTTCTAAGCTTAATAGCATAACTGTTGAGACAGGAGTAACCTTCTATTTGTGTCATTTAGTAGTTAGTTATTATATTCATGGAGTAACTTGCCACAAACTTCCTGGGACAGGGTAGGGATATTGGAAATTGCTTTAATGGCAGTTCTTGTCTCTGAAGTAGCTGTTTGATCATTCATCCTCCTGGAAAATACTGGGTTTCAGGTGTTGGTTTGAAAATGGAACAAAAACTATGCCAAGATTCAAGGCATCTGACAGTGTATCAGTCATATATATCTGGCTTCTGGGATGATTTATACAGTTTTCTGGTATATGTTTTAATTGAAGCAAAATATAATACTGAACAAAAATATGTTTTTATGTATGTAGAATCAGTGTCATCACCACTCATATCAAGAAAAGGAATACTAACACCTCCATGGGCCTCCTCATTGTTCCCTCCGGTCAGCAACCCCTATAAAAGGAGTCACTATTCTAAGAACTTCTATCAATATGGATTGGTTTGTCGGTTTTAGAACTTAATATAAATGGAACGTTAGAAAATGGGCTCTACTCTTTTTGCCCTTTTTAGCTCAAGATTATGTCTGTGAGATTTACAGATGTTGTTTCATGTTGCAGTGCTTTGATCTCTCTCATTGCCATGTGATAGTCCATTGCTTGAATTCATTTTAACAATTTGTCCATTCTACAGTTCTCAGTTCAGTTCACTCGCTCAGTCGTGTCCGACTCCTTGCGACCCCATGAACTGCAGCATGCCAGGCCTCCAGTTTTCAGTTTTTTTAATTAGAAAGAATGCTGAAGTGATTCTTTTACAAGTATTTTGTTGTACATGTACATACATTGATGTAGATTATATCTCTAGGAATGGAATTGCTAGCACATAAGATTTACATACTACAGTTTGGTCTATACTGAGTTACCAAAAAGTTTTCCCATTCGTATGTCTTCTTTGGAGAAATGTCTATTTAGTTCTTTGGCCCATTTTTTGATTGGGTCATTTATTTTTCTGGAGTTGAGCTGCATAAGCTGCTTGTATATTTTTGAGATTAGTTGTTTGTCAGTTGCTTCATTTGCTATTATTTTCTCCCATTCAGAAGGCTGTCTTTTCACCTTGCTTATAGTTTCCTTTGTTGTGCAGAAGCTTTTAATTTTAATTAGATCCCATTTGTTTATTTTTGCTTTTATTTCCAGTGTTCTGGGAGGTGGATCCTAGAGGATCCTGCTGTGATTTATGTCAGAGAGTGTTTTGCCTATGTTCTCCTCTAAGAGTTTTAT
>SJXQ01006934.1:168572-185338 GCA_006408695.1 Aepyceros melampus | reverse complement strand
TGCAGGATGCTTGGGACTGATGCACGGGGATAATCCAGAGAGAGGGTGTGGGGCGGGAGGGGGGAGGTGGGGGTCGGGATTGGGAGTTCATGTACACTCGTGGCTGATTCATGTCAATGTGTAGCAAAAAGAATACAGTATTGTAAAGCAAAACAAACTAAAAAAATAAAAATTAATTAAAAAAAAAAGTTTTCCCAAGTGATAATATGAATTTCAAAATTGTATTTTGAAACTGAATTTCAAAATTGTAGTAATTTAAAACCATAACAGCAATATATGAGATTTGTTGGTACTCCACATCCTCACAAACACTTGGTAAGTTTCTGTTTTATTTTAAACTGTTTTGGCAGGTGCATAATGGATTTTATTGTTAGTTTATTTTAAATTTCCTGGATGACTAACGGAATTAAGTATCTTTATATTTGTTTATTGGTCATTTGAATATCTTTTTGGGGGTGAAGTTTCTGTTCCATACTTTAACTCTTTAAAAATGCCTGCTTTCTTTGACTGATTTATACAATATCTTTGTATGTTCTATAAGTCTTTATTCAGATATCTATATTGAAAGCATCTTCTACTTTGTGGTATGTCTTCTTATTCTCTTAACAGTAACTTTTGATGAACATAAGTTTTATATTTTAATGGAGTCCAACTTATCAACCTTTTTGTTTGTGCTTGCTGCTCCTTCTCTCTTGTTTAAGAATCTTTCACAGGTTAGGAAGCAACAGTTAGAACTGGACATGGAACAACAGACTGGTTCCAAATAGGAAAAGGAGTTCATCAAGGCTGTATATTGTCACCCTGCTTATTTAACTTATATGCAGAGTACATCATGAGAAATGCTGGGCTGGAGGAAGCACAAGCTGGAATCAGGATTGCCAGGAGAAATATCAATAACCTCAGATATGCAGATGACACCACACTTATGGTGAAAAATGAAGAAGAACTAAAGAGCCTCTTGATGAAAGTGAAAGAGGAGAGTGAAAAAGTTGGCTTTAAAGCCAACATTTTTTGGCTCAACATTCAGAAAACGAAGATCATGGCGTCTGGTCTTATCAGTTCATGGAAAATAGATGGGGAAACAGTGGAAACAGTGGCCGATTTTGTTTTTCTGGGCTCCAAAATTGCTGTAGATGGTGATTGCAGCCATGAAATTAACAGATGCTTACTCCTTGGAAGGAAAGTTATGACCAAGCTAACAGCATATTAAAAAGCAGAGACATTACATTGTCAACAAAGGTCCATCTAGTCAAGGCTATGGTGTTTCCAGTGGTCATGTATGGATGTGAGAGTTGGACTGTGAAGAAATCTGAGCACTGAAGAATTGATGCTTTTGAGTGGTGGTGTTGGAGAAGACTTTTGAGAGTCCCTTGGACTGCAAGGAGGTCCAACTAGTCCATCCTAAATGATATCAATCCTAAGTGTTCTTTGGAAGGACTGATGTTGAAGCTGAAACTCCAATAACTTTGTCCACCTGATGCAAAGAGCTGACTCATTGGAAAAGACTCTGATGCTGGGAAAGAATGAGGGCTGGAGGAGAGCGGGATGACAGAGAATGAGACAGTTGGATAGCATCACCGACTCAATGGACATGGGGTTTGGGTGGATTCTGGGAGTTGGTGATGGACAGGGAGGTCTGGCCTGCTGTGGTTCATGGGGTCGCAAAGAGTCAGACATGACTGAGCGACTGAACTGATTGATGCCAATAAAGCAGTGTTTCAAGTTTGTTTTCTCATATCTTCCTTTCTAGTATTCATAGTTTGTGTTATTTGCATTTTAGAATGAGCTTGCCAATTTCCACCCAAAATAAAACTGCTGGAATTTTGTTTAAAATTGAATGTGGACTTCTCTGGTGGAAGAACCTGCCTGCCAATGCAGGACACATGGGCTCAGTCCCTGGGTCAAGAGGATCCCCTTGAGGAGGAAATGGCAACCCACTGCAGTATTCATGCCTGGGAAATCCCAGGGACAGAGGCTGGCAGGCTACAGTCCATGGGGGTGGTAAGAGTCAAACACCACTTAGCAACTAAGACACTACCATCCCATTGAATGTATGTATCAATTGGTATCAGATGAAAACAATAATATTGAGTTTTCTTATTCTTGAATGTAATATGATACAATATAAAATACTTCATTTATCCAGGTCTTTAATTTCTCTCAGTGATAGTTTACAGTATTATCTCCATTTCTTTCATTAGATTTATTATAAATTCTTTAGGAAACTTATAGCTATTAGACATTATATTGTTTTGAAATTTTATTTTCTAATGTTGTATAGAGACTATCCAATAGCCTTAGTCTTTATACATTGTATTTCTTTTTCTAGATAGGCTCTCCAGGGTAGTGTTGAATAGACCTGGTTTTTAGCAGAACTTCTTGTTGTAAATATGGTAGTCGGGGAAAACTCAAAGGGAAAGGTTTTTATATTACACCAGTAAGGTGTTTTCTGTTTGTTTGTTTGTTTGTTGACAACACTTTGTTAGACTTGTGGTTTGCCACTATTCGTGGTTTGCTAAGGGTTCTTTTCCAGATGGAAGAAATTAATTTCATCTATATTGTCCAATTTATTTCCATAAAATTGTTCACAGTGGCTCTTGTCTTTTTAAATTGAGGCAAAATGTGTGGAGAGTGAAGTGTACAGAAGTTTATAATTTGGCAAGTTTTGCCCAAGTATTCAACAACATCATCAAAATTTAGAATAATTTCGTTACACTAAAAGTTCCCTTGTGCCCTCTTCCAATCAGTTTCCAGCACATTTTTTACTTCTTTAACAGATTGCTTTCTCCTTTTTCTTGAACTTGCTGTTAAAGGAATAATTATATTTTTGGAAGGGTATTCCATTTTCTGTCTCAACATAATGTTTGTGAGATTCATTGACCTTGTGGCATGCATCAGTAGTTTATTTTGTTTGTTTGTTTTTAAAATTGTTGAGCAATATGTCATTGAATGAATAAACCAAAATTTGTTTATCAGTTCTATCAGCTGACAGATTATTTTTACTTGGGGCCTTTTTAGTTAAAACTTCAATCACCAGTCTTATTTGTCTTAGAAATCTTATAAAATATTTTGTGGACATTGTCTTCATTTACTTGACTAAACTGGAGTGAAACTACCACATCATAAGATTGTTGGTGTTGAGTGGTGTTGTCTGACTCTTAGCGACGCCATGAACTGCAGAACGCCAGGTTTCCCTGTCCTTCACTAGCTCCCAGAGTTTGCTCAGACTCATGTCCATTGAGTGGTAATGGCATCCAACCATCTTATCCTCTGTTGTCGCCTTCTCCTCCTGCCCTCAATCTTTCCCAGCAACAGGGTGTTTTCCAATCAGTCAGCTATTTGCATCAGATAGCCAAAGTATTGGAACTTCATTTTCAGCGTCAGTCCTTCCAATGAATATTCAGGTTTGTTTTCCTTTAGGATTGATTAGTTTGATCTTGCTGTCCAAGGGACTCTCAAGAGCCTTTTCCAGCACTACAGTTTGAAGGCATCAGTTCTTTAGTTCTCAGCCTTCTTTATGGTCCAGCTCTCACTTCTGTGCATGACTGCTAGAAAAACCATAGCTTTGACTACACAGACTTTTGTCAACAAAGTGATGTCTCCCTTTTTTTATACACTGTCTAGGTTTGTCATAGCTTTTCTTCCAAGGAGCAAGCATCTTTTAATTCTGTGGCTGTAGTCACTGTCCACAGTGATTTTGGAGCCCAAGAAAATAAAATCTGTCACTGTTTCCACTTTTTCCCCTTCTATTTCCCATGAAGTGATGGGACCAGATGCCATGATCTTACATTTTTGAATGTTGAGTTTTAAGCCAGCTCTTCACCCTGCTCTTTCATTCTCATCAAGAGGCTCTTTAGTCCCTGTTTGCTTTCTGCCATTAGAATCCTAAGGCAGCTATCCATCTAAAGTTATAATAAATCGTCAAAGAGCTTTCCCAAGCGGTTTGTTTATTTTACCCTCCCATCGTCAGTGGCCGGGCGTTGCAGTTGCCTCACATCCTCGTCAGTACTTGGTGGTGGTTTCTCCCTTTGACCTATCCCAGGGCTGTGAAGTACCGTCTCCTGAGAGCTTTAACTTGCATCCCTCCTGTGCTTTCTTGCCACTCACATACTTTTTTTTTTTTTTTTCTGTAGTGTCTGTTCAGGATTTTAGACCATTTAAAAATTGATCTGTTTTTAATTGTTGAATTTTAGAGTTCTTAAAATATTGTGAATAACTTCTTTATCACACATATACACTGCTAGTATTTTCTGCCAGCGTCTGGTTATCTCGTTTTGAAATTATCTTTTTTATGTGAGAACAGATTTAGGTTTACAGAGACGTTGCAGAGATAATACAGTTTCCGTGGACCCCACACTCAGTTTCTCGTGTTAGTAATATCTTATGTTAGTATAGTACATTTGTCATAATTAACGAACCAGTACTGATGCAGTATCATTAATTAAGTCCATATGTTACTGATATTTTCTTGGTTTTTACCTAATGGCCCAGAGCCCATCCAAGATATCGTATTTAGTTGCTCTGTACCATTAAGCTTCTCTTGACTATGACTGTTTCTCAGAATTTGTCATGGTTTTGATGCCTTTGATAGTTTTGAGGAGTACTAGACCAGTGTTTTTTTTTTTTTAAGACCAGTGTTTTGTAGACATTTATTTTTTTATGAGTTAGACTGTGTTTATGGGGTTTGTGGAGGATGATCACAAAGGCAAAGTGCCCGTCTTAACACCTCATATCCAAGGCACATCCTGTTAACAGGACTTCTTGTTGAGGTTAATCTTAACCATCTGACTTGAGCTGCTGTTTGTCAGGTTTCTCCACTGTAGCCATCCCCCTCTCTTTTGCATACCATACTCATTGGAAGAAAGCTACTTTGTCAGTTCACACTTCCGGGAGTGTCAAATTATCCTCCCATCTCCTTAAGGGTAGAGTATCCACCTTGATTATTTGGAGTTTTCTGCCCTATTGGTTTGATTGTCATTTATTCATTCAGTTATATCAGTATAGCCTCCTGTATGTTTATGTTTGTTTACTGTATCTTTTGGTTTGTAATCCAGTACTACTCTTTGATATTTTGCTCTTAATTATTCCAGCTTTGGACATTGGGCACTCTTTCAGTTGCCTCTTGTCACCCTGCTGCTGCTGCTGCTAAGTTGCTTCAGTAGTGTCCAACTCTGTGTGACCCCATGGACTGCAGCCTACCAGGCTCCTCTGTCCATGGGATTGTCCAGGCAAGAGTATTGGAGTGGGGTGCCATTGCCTTCCTGTCCCCCTAGTATACTCCTATTAGTAATAGTCATTGTTACTATTATTTAGCAATTCCTTATGTTCTGGCATCATAAAATGCTCATCTTGCATGTTTCCATCTCCACTCCATCTCCGTTTCTCCAGGGAGCCCTGGTTCCTTTTATTGGAGGATGTAATTAGAAGAGTTGACTCATTGGAAAAGACTGATGCTGGGAGGGGTTGGGGGCAGGAGGAGAAGGAGACGACAGAGGATGAGATGGCTGGGCGGCATCACTGACTCGATGGACATGAGTCTGAGTGAACTCCAGGAGTTGGTGATGGACAGGGAGGCCTGGCGTGCTGCAATTCATGGGGTCGCAAAGGTCAGACACGACTGAGCGACTGAACTGAACTTAATTAGAAATCTATAGCTGATGTTTTGTTATTGCTGTCAGATCCATTTAGTAGACAAAGCAATATAGCATGTGTGAGTATAGGAACCCGTGAATATACACATACCTCGGTCTAAATATTCAGCTATATCTGTATTAGGCTAACCATGAGTTCATTCCTATGCATCCAAATGTAATTCAGTATCACATGGATAATCTATGCTTTTCCTAGTGCTTTTCTGTGATCTCTCACTTAAGCAGTGAGAAACCTGGCTTCTATCATCAGCTATTCATTTACTTAAGGGTTTAATTCTGGTATACATGAATAGTGATTTCAGATGCATTTATCTATATCCTTAGACTAGAGGACAGTAGTTATGTGTAGTTCCTTTTGTCTTTAGTCTTACAAACTCTGCTTGTTTCCAAAGTTACTTAGGTCTATATTTTCTTGCCTTAATTCCCACAGTTGTATACACTTGGAAAGCATATTCTTTTGTCACAGTCTGCATTTCCATTCTGGGATTCCTTGGACTCCTAAATGACTTTTTAAAAATCTGCATACTTTAAAATTCAGTCCCCTCTAAAATTCCATGGGTTTTGACAAATGTGTAGGATCATGTATACACCATTACAGTATAATACAGTATAGTTGAATTGCACCAAAAAAATCTCTTCTGCTTCACTTATACAACCCCATCCAAGTCTTCACCTATCACTGACCTATTCACTATCTCAGTTTTGTGTTTGTGATGTTATACAAATGGAATTATACATTATGTAGCCTTTGAGAAGGACTTCTTTCACTCACCAATACTGAATGCAATTAAGAATCTCCCCCATCTCTTAAAATTGCTGAATTGTATTCTATCATATGGATATGTTAGAGCTTGTTTATCCATTTCCTTATTGAAGAATATCAGCTCCTTGCTGACTGTTGGCTGAAGGCTTCCCTGAGTTCTTTGTCATGTAGGATACTGCATTGGGCAGTTTACTTACTCAAAACCAACAGTGAGTAAATCAATGGATAGGATAGAATCAGTTGCCGGGGTCCAGCCCCAGTGGATCCAGGGGAATTCGAAGTGGGGATGGCGTGGCGTCTTAGAAAGAATTATTTATTTAGATATAAGATTAGATTAGAATAGAATAGTAGGAAAATTTAGTGGAGAAAAGAGGCTGAATAACTTGGTTTACAGGGAAAGCCAATAAAATCTCAGGACAAGAGATTTGCACCATCTACGTGGGGCCACTGGCGCCCGCTTGAATCTCTAAAGGTGCCCCACTGTGGGCCCCCATTCGCGCAGATCTTAGAAGCCGGGGCAAGTAAGTAGACGTGGCGAGCCTCCCAATTCCAGATGGGAATTCAGCCTGAAATTAGAGTAGGAGGAGAGGGAGAAAGAGAAAAGGAGAGACACAGGGGGAGCCAGATTTCCAAGAAACTACTTCAAGAAACTAGTCCGAGAAACTGGTCCATCCTTTATTATTCAGAAGGCCTTTTATACATAAAGATCAATGGGTAACACAAAACTATGCAGCGTCAGCAGCCCTGACTCTTATTGAGACCAGGCTTTTTTCTCTGCATACCTAGTTGTATACACAAGTCTTAGGTGATTTACATCATCTTCCGGCCAAAAGGCCAGTTTAACAATTTACGGCTCTTTTCTGATAAGTGTTATTCTTTCCAAGGTCTGGTGCCATTCTCGGGAAGCACTAAACAAGTTACATTCTTACATAGCAAGGACACAGCAATTTGTAATGAGCAAGAGGAGTACAGTGATTTATAAAAGAAAGTAATTAACTCAAAAATCTAGTGTTGCTAACATCAAAAATTACTACATATCTTTTTCCAAATTCTGTTTATATGGCTAACTTCCTTCCAGGTGTGAATAAGGAGGTCTGGCAGCAATCATTGAGTCAACAGTGAAATCCTATCACCAATAGGATTTTAGCTCTTAGAAAACGTTTTGTAAATTTAAGATACTTCAAGCTTTTGTGCCTCTCACAGTTGGGGGGTTTAAGCAATTCACAAGCTTGTAAAAGGTCTGGGGAACTTGTTAGGCAAGTTAGAGCGTTGAAGTTAGAGTGTTATCAAAGGGGGTTGAGCTGAAACACTCCTCTCAAATGCAGAAGACTAAAGCCCTGAGTTAACTTTTTCCAGAAAAAGAAGAGTAGAAAAGCAGACAGATTCTTATTTTTGGAGTACATGCTCAGGAAATACCAGGGGGAAACCCTGAGGCCCAAATTGCCTTGCCATCTGCGTCTCTGCCACATGACCCTGTCATGGGTGGGATTCCTCACGCTGGTCTCTGACAATCAGTAGAGAAACTTATCTGACAAGAAGGAAGTTACAGTTACATGTAACATAATCAAGGAAATGACTTCTCATACACTTTGTCTTTTTCCCCTGCTTAGAAACAAATCACAGGTCCTGCCAACATGCAGGCTAAGGAGATTGTACAGGACATGGGATATCAGGAGATGGGGTTAACTGGGGCTATCCTAGCATCTCTTCTCCAAAGAAGCACTTTTTTCAATCTTCTTAGCCTAGGGAGTGATGATATAACTGAATAAGACAAATAAAATCAATGATGTGTGAGAAATAGGGAGGAATCAGGATTTGATATTAGACCTGCACATTCATGTGGAGCAGAGACTGTCAAGAAGAAGGATTTGAGTAACAGACAGCTGTCTGATAACAGTCCAGTTATGGTCCGAAAAAGGAACTCCTTAATGTCCTGATAGTGCATTCTCTTGGCAAAACTCTATTAGCCTTTGCCCTACTTCATTCTCTACTCAAGGCCAAATTTACTGCTGCTGCTAGGTTGCTTCAGTCATGTCTGACTCTGTGCAGCCTCATAGATGGCAGCCCACCAGGCTCCCCCGTCCCTGGGATTCTCCAGGCAAGAACACTGGAGTGGGTTGCCATTTCCTTCTCCAATGCATGAAAATGAAAAGTGAAAGTGAAGTCGCTCAGTTGTGTCTGACTCTTAGCGACCCCATGGACTGCAGCCCACCAGGCTCCTCCGTCCATGGGATTCTCCAGGCAAGAGTACTGGAGTGGGGTGCCATTGCCTTTGCTGAAATTTGCCTGTTACTCAAGGTTTTTCTTGACTTCCTGCTTTTGCATTCCAGTCCCCTATAATGAAAAGGACATCTTTTTTGGGTGTTAGTTCTAGAAGGTCTTCTAGGCCTTCATAGAACCGTTCAGCTTCTTCAGCATTATTGGTTGGTGCATTACTTGGATTACTGTGATATTGAATGGTTTGCCTTGGAAATGAACAGAGATCATTCCATTGTCTTTGAGATTGCATCCAAGTACTGTATTTTGGACTCTTTTGTTGACTATGATGGCTACTCCATTTCTTCTTAGGGATTCTTGCCCACAGTAGTAGATATAATGGTCATCTGAGTTAAATTCACCCATTCCAGTCCATTTTAAGTTGCTGAGTCCTAGAATGTCGATGTTCACTCTTGCCATCTCCTGTTTGCCCACTTCCAATTTGCCTTGATTCATGGACCTAACATTCCAGGTGCCTATGCAATATTGCTCTTTACAGCATTGGACTTTATTTCTATCACCAATCACATCCACATCTCGGTGTTGTTTTTACTTTGGCTCCATCCCTTCATTCTTTCTGGAGTTATTTATTCACAGATTTATGGTAGCATGTTGGACACCTACAGTCCTGGGGAGTTCATCTTTCAGTGTCCAATCTTTTTGCCTTTTCATACTGTTCATGGGATTCTCAAGGCAAGAATACTAAGTGGTTTGCCATTTTCTTCTGCGGTGGACCACATTCTGTCAATAACTTTAGTACTTTCTTTTAAAATGTAGTACTTCCAGTATGTCAAGTTAGATCATTCTGAGATTTGAGAACATCTTTAAAGGAAAATTGTAGAGGTCATTTTGATGAAATTGTGTTTTGAAGTTTGTGGATTAGTTAAATATCATTTATTGTCTTATGTGTCTTTCATGTAAGTTTTTTCATGAGGAAAATATTGACTTTCTTTGCTGTTATCTGGGAGCTCCTCAGTATGAAAATCTTTGTTTAAAACCTCCCATCCTTTGATCAGTGGTTTAGGAATTGGAATTGGCTTTACAGGTACATAGTTCAAATTAATGAGACAGTCCTTATTTTTAATATGCAGATGGCTGAGTTGGGGTAAGGGAAGACACTGTGTTGATAGTTTATACCTAAATTTCACAGTACCACTTAACAGGCTTCAGCAGTTACAATTTATGTTGTTAAACAGAGTCTTATTTGAGATGTATTGCTTTATTTTTCAATTAAGCATGGTTTTCTCCTAAAAAGAAAATAGAAGAATCATAGATCTTATGCCTAAGTTACAAAGTCAAAACAAACTTAGCTGAATTCTGGAGTGCCCAAGATTCCCAAGTCCTTCAATTTCCCTTGCCCTTGGACAGCATTGAGTCTAGAAACTGGAATGAAATTAAATCCACAGTTATAAGGAGAAGGAGCTTTAGAAACACCCTGATCTGTTGTCTGGTAACTCCTCTGAGGCCTCAGGGAGATTTCAAGGGAAGCAGCCTCCCTTTTAGTTTCCTTTTTTCCCTCTTTGACATACTGTCTCCAGGGCCTAAATATATTTCCCCTAGCTCCCAAGGGCTTTTCTATTTTAAGCCTTCTTTCAAATAGTGGAATAAAAGTTCTTGTGCCTTAGTCTTGGAATTTCAAATATTCTGGGAGAGGTAGAAGAGTTCCATAGGAAAGTAATATCCTGAATCTATATCTTTCTGAAATTGTATCTCCAGAGGGCTACTTCCCTTCAGTAAAAGGTCACCTGCTCATCACCCACTGAAGAGTTATTTGTGGGGCATCTATTGGTGCTATGAACTGTGTTGCTTCTAGAATAAAGCTGAGAAAAATGCACATTATTCCCGCCTTTAAGATTGTTTAGTCTAGTGAAGCGTCAGACTTATCAGTGATTCATGGACACAGCAAAGTTAGGGCTCTAATTAGGGCACAGAGAAGGAGACACATACCCTGACTATGGGTCATAGCAGAGGAATGGGCTTGGTCATGAAGATTGTTTTATGCCCGGTTGAGGATTTTATTGTTCCTGAAACATTTTCAGGATGGAAGAGACCTTTTAGTTTTACAAGATCGCTTTGCCTACAGAGTCAAGAGCGGACTGAAGAGGAGGCAAGCGTGAATTCAGGGAGAGCAGTAGGATGGATATTGCAGAAACAGATAACGTAGGCTGGACTAGAGTGGAGCCACTGGAAATACAGGGAACAAGTGTGAAAGATATTTTAGGACATGTAGATCAGCAGGCCCCAATGGGACAGTGCTTTGTGGTTTGCACAGCAGAATGGATGGTAGTTCTTGTCCCTGAGACAGACATCTCTGGAGGAGGCCATGTGTTTTAGCAGAGGTGGATATAGGAGAAGTTTATGAGTTAAAGTCTAAATTGGTGGATTTTGAGAGGCATTTGAAATGTCCAAAAGGAAATATCAGGTTGCAGTTGCTAGATGAGTCCAGCATTCAGAGTAAAGGCTGTAGGTCTTCTTGATAATACTTGACAATTCCTGGGCATGGATGATATCACCCAGAGTTGAGCATAGAATGAGAAATACAGAGCAACAGATGAACACAATGCCATGTACATCTAAAATAAGCTTCTGGGCCACATGAGCTTGGGCAAAAACACATTGATCTAATTTGATCTTTTTTTCCCACCAATTATTTACAGTGACTTTGGGCCTGGATCATTTCTCTGTAAATATATAAACTGAAGAAGCAGTTAATCTCAAAGGACTATACGTTTAAAGAGCATTTTTTTTTTATATTGCAAACCTAGAAACTGAAAATGCAAATGAGTATGTGGATGGAGAAAGCGAAAGTATCTCTATTAAAAGTTTTTCCAGAACTGAATTAAAATAATTTCTGAAAAGATGAGTAATACCAGTTTTGTGCCTGAGAGTGAGGGCATATTGCTTTGCAGTGTGTACATGGTGATGGGACCTCGCTCCATCCTTAGTTCAGAGAAAATAATTCCTCTTATTGGATATTTTTTAATACCTGAAAATTTGAAAGGCAGAATTTAATTAATCAACATCTGAATTGCTTGATATTTTGATTTCAAATTCTGAGACAGGGAATGCACTCTTAAGGATGCAGAGAGAATCGGGACTCAGTGAGGTCTCAGCAAACAGGCAGGAACCTTATGGAACCATTGAAGATAGTCTCCTTGGAGGATTTTGTAAAAGTTTAAAAAAGTTTTTCTCTGCTTTGAAGGTATCTGATAGGACCATTTTATGACCATGAC
The DNA here is from genome assembly GCA_006408695.1 of Aepyceros melampus. NCBI lineage: Eukaryota > Metazoa > Chordata > Mammalia > Artiodactyla > Bovidae > Aepyceros > Aepyceros melampus. The sequence continues at coordinate 173,435 of SJXQ01006934.1, read as the reverse complement.
TTGGAATATTCTCAAGATCTAATCAATTTTAAGTTCTTTCTCTTGTCTAGTCCAGTTCTTTCTTGCTTCCCTTTAAGGCATTTCTTATTCAGAATAACCAGCAGCTGCCTAGAACCTTTCATTTAGTAATTCTTCATATAAGTAAGGAGATTAATGAAGTCAGCTCTCAGTCTCATCATCTGAGTTAAAATCACCAATTGAACGAGTGATGTGCCATTGCACACTTAATGTGGTATGCGAGCTGTGAGTGTGCTCAGTTGTGTCTGACTCCTTGTGACCCCGGGGACTGTAGTCCACCAGGCTCCTCTGCCCATGGGATTCTCTGGTCAAGAATACTGGAGTGGGTTGCCATTTCTTCTTCCAAGGGATCTTCCTGACCAACCCACAGATCGAACCCATGTCTCCTATAGTGGCAGGTGGATTCTTTACCATTCAAACCACCTGGGATGAGAAAAAAGTAAAGATATCTAGACAACCAGTGCTGACACAAGGGGAAACAACTTCAGCCATCCAACCCTTTTCTCAAAAGTCCCTTTTCAAGCCCTCAGCCCTCATTTTTGTCTTCTGGTTTTTCTATTGATTTGGGGGGATTAGAAATAGAAATGAAGAAGGATGGTTCTGTCTGTATATGAAAAGTTACACTGATGCAGACCCTTCCTGTTATTCTTGATTACACTGGTGGAATTCATTATGAAGACAACAGATTAACTTTCTTTGCTGTGGGTTAGCTACTGGGAATCTTGCATGAAAACGTCTGAATATATGAGGCTGATGATAAAGCCTTTGTGAAAAACATACCTAATGACTTGGGTAACTTCCATCATCCTTTACAGAAGATGACATTGATGCTGATGTTACCTTGGAAACGTTACATTCTCTTTATAACTGTTGTTGACAGCCAGACTTCAAAAATGTTGCCTTGTTTGAATCATAGTATGCTATCATTTTGGAATGTTGGTACATTGTGGAGAAGAAAAAAAGGCATTATTAAAAGTGAAGATTATAGTAGACAGCTTTCGGGTGGGGTGCCACCAACTAATGAACCCACCCCATCTTTTCTGTTTGATCCTATATTTTTGAGGAGTGGGCCACACAACTTTCTACTAATGTAAACCCCTGTGCTCATGGCAATATCTGTTTGATCAAGTAGTAGAGAAATGTGTGCTCATTGCAGTCTTGGTCCTTTGGAACTGGATAGAGGCTGTAACAACAAAACATACTATATTCTGCCATAGGAATGAGGAAATGGAGAAGGTAGACCTGTGGAGAATGAGAGAAATGAAGCAGAAGGCAAAGAATAGAGGAGACAGTGGTTAGGGGACAGTCCTGTCGATCCCACTTCCTTCCAGTTGAAGTGACTATGAAACGACCACCAGGAGCCAAGATAGGAAGTCAGTCTTCCCACAAATCAGTAAATTAGTGGTTTCATTTCTAGAGAAAGGGAGGATGAATATTAAGGAAATGAAATGATGGATTTCCTCGATAGTCAGAGAGATGAAAGGAGAGTTTTTGAACAATTGGAAGCTTCCTTAAAAATTTTTTTTTCTTGTAGGCTATTTCTCTACAGTATTGTGCCATGCCTCAACATGAATCAGTCACAGGTATACACGTGTTCCCTTCCTCCAGAACCTCCCCTCCCATCTCCCACCCCGTCCTCTTCCCCCCCATCTAGGTTGTCACAGAACCCCAGGTTGAGCTGCCTGTGTCACACGGCAGATTCCTCCCTGCTATTTTAGGGTGGTAAAGTACATGTTTCCATGATACTCTCAATGCATCCACCCTCTGCCTCCCACACTGAGCCCTCAGGTCTGTTTTTTATCTCTGTGTCTCCATTGCTGCCTTGCAAATAGGTTCATTAGTACCAGCTTTCTGATCTGATGAAAGTAACCCACACATAATAAGAGGAATCATTGTAAAATTTTTATTTTTTAAGGAATTTTAAATGTAAAGAATAAGGCAAATCATTATTTTCCTTATCACTGTTAATTTCATGATCATTTGACCAGGATCAGGTTGAAATTTAGTTCATATGGTATGTGAAGAAAAGGCTCACTGAGAAATGATATCAGAAGAGAGTTGGTATTTACCTGCTTGAGTAAATACTTTAGGGGGCAGTTTAGTGGTATGTTACTTCCTACAAATATAACTAATACATATAAATGTGTCTTTCTGTTACATTTTGAAACTTAAAATGATATTTAGTAAATAAAACTTCCTGGTATTCCCCTCCTCCCCAGTTATTTGAATTTGGTAAATTTCTACATGGACTTCATCCAGTTTTCACCCTCTGGCAAGCTGTAGTGAAACTGAGTCCTTGTTGAAAACAGAGTTCCTCTGCTGAGTTTATGGTTAACATCTCTGTCCAAAACATTCTTCCTTTTCTTGACTTGTACCTGTTCCTGTCAAGACTGAGGAGTATCAGGGGAAAAGGGGGGTTTGAACCTTATAGTTATCTCCTGAGGACAAAAGCCCCACTCAGTGTAAAAAGATGCCCAATGTGAGCATTGTGATTTAAGTTTTAGTTGAGGCAAAATGAGGACTGCAGCCTGGGACACAGCAGCCCAGATTGCTCTGAGAAACTCTCCAAAGAGGCTGGGGGGTTTTGGTGATGGGGGAGTTCGTGCAGTCACGCACTTATCTTACAAAAGGTTTTCTGCTAGTCACAAGGAGCTGATGTCATCATGAAGGCGTTTAGTGCTCTTCTAGATGGAGGAGGTGCAAGGATGGGGCTCATAAAATCAGTTCTTGAAAACATCTAATTATCTAAAGACCTGCTCTGCCAGTTTTCTTGGAGCATAAAGTGCCTTTTTCTTTCCCCCCCTGAACTTCTTTCAGGGCACATTGAAGGTCAGCAGCTGCAGCAGCCCAGGCTTCATCCCTGCAGAGGCAGATGGCAAATGCCCTTGGCAAATGCCAGTTTGTCACCGACACCCCCCGTTTTTTGTTTGTAGAAATGAAAGACCTTAGTCTCCTGGGCCTTCCCTGAGTTCATGTGCTGGATGCACAGTGAAGCCAAGCAAACCAAAACATTGGAGTCTTGGGTACAGAAAGATTTATTGCAAAGGGCAAGCAAAGAGAATGGGCAGCTTGTGCTCAGAAGACCCCAAATGTCCAGCGGCTTTTAGATAAGGATTAAAGTATAAATCAGTGCAGAGGGTGGTAGGGTGTGTGATGTTTCTGGACTCTCAACCTTCTGGATCTGACTAGTCTGGGTTCTGTGTGCTTGTGGTCCACCTGCTTGGGAGTTTTAGTTTCTGCAGAACAACTCAAAAGTATACAGCAGATTGTTGTATACTGTCCTTTAGAAGGAACTAGAAGCCCTGGGACTCTATTGTCCTGATAATTAACTGCTTGAGTCTGCTCTTTGGAACTCTGGGAAAGCTGTGGAGGCTGAAGGTTTATTTATTTATTTATTTTGCCTCCTACAAATAAGAAGCAGGGCACACACAGGAACTGTGGTTCTGGGGAGGGCTCCACAGGGTTCTGCTTTGTTTCAGTAGGTGACTTTGGTTTTGAACAATTGTTGATTTACTTGTGCTGCTTAAAGAATTTTTCTTGGATTTTAGAGATGAGGATATGTCTTCATCTTTTGCTTTCCTGGATGTTACTCGCCAGTTAGTTTGATTCATCATAAAATTGTCATCTGCTTTCGTGAGTATGAGGTCCTGTAAGGAGAGGGGCAGACAGCTCTTGCTTAATAATAGTCTCTTATTACCTTCTCTGCTTCTAAGAGGACTAGGAGGGTTCTGTGACCTTCACAGTGGTAGACATTCAGCCTGAGAAACAGTGGGGGTATAAAGCATGAGCACGTACTGCTAAGAGGGGAATTTAATTTCTGGCCTGATTTGTATAGGAGAGGGTGGGACATGACTTGGGCGTGTTAGAAAAGCTTGCTTAAAAGTGGCTGTAAAGCTGCATGCCTAGGACCCAACTGGTGACTTTCTAACCTGGTCACTTTCATACTTGCACTGGCTGTGACCACTCTGAGTTTCAGGAGCAGTTTGAACAAGGTTTACGCAGGGCATCCTGAATCTTAGCCCTTAACCTAACCCACTCTGACAGCTTTGGCAACCCTCTGAATGCCTCAGACTTTTCTTTTTCTTGTAGTAAATATGGCGCGTGTCCCAACCATCTGACACTTGGAAGTAGCCAGCGCCAGTGCTTGGGGCCCTGCTTCTTCCATAGCAGCAGCATGCTTTTAGGGGACAGCAACCTGCCTATGAGATGACTGGACACCTCTGAAGCTTCTGCACCTGTGGGACTATCTGTTGGCCTGTGTGGACCCAGGCATCCAGAAAAGAGACAACCCCTGGGGGCTGGAGGAAAGGAGAGGGAACATTGAGAGATGTCACCATGAAGAGGAAGGGAAGCTTTCTGCACTGGAAGCCCCACAGGAACCAAAACTGGAAATAGCAACACTGTCAGCATTCACTGAGGCCTCCTGTTGTGCAAGGCCCTCTGCCCCATGTCTGCCATGTGGTGCCTCATTTCACCTCTGTAGATGGGTGCTGTTACACAGTTACCATCCTCCGTGCTGAGGAAAGAAGCTGGGGGGTGGGACAGTGAAGGGACCTGCCTGAAGTCCAAAGCTAGTCAGTGGCAGAGGGCTGGAGCAGATCAAACAGTATGTCTGCCGTGAGGAGGAGAGGCTGGTCTTGCGCTGTGATGCACAGAGCTGCTCAACACTCATAGCCAAGCTGGCATAGTTGTACAGTTGTGGAGCTAGAGAGCTGGCAAAGGCAGGGCTTGCTTCGTAGAGTTTCCCCAGCCTGGTAAAAAGGCAAACCATTAGCTCATGATTTCCAGGAGCCTGGACGCTGTGGGGAGATCCTTGGAGTTCATCCCCCACCCCCACCCCCATCT